>CAIGRB010134273.1:0-13048 GCA_903798255.1 Fraxinus quadrangulata
CAAGAGGTCTGTTTCTTACACAATCGTCTAAACATTTTTTAATTGTTAGCGACAATCCGCGCGAAATAGATACTCATAATGCATGAAAAAGCTTGTAAGTTAATCTCATTTGATAGTGTAAAAGATCTCTAACGACAAATGAACATAATCAATTTAATTCGTTTATTTTCTTTATTGCTCTCGAAATTAATTTAAGTCAATACGATATAATTATATACACATTGGTAGTGTTTCGTGCGGAAGCATACTAAAAAATACTCGTGCAACTTGACATTTTTTAGGTCAAACGAAATATAATGACACGCAATACGTTGATGTTAGTGGATACACTTTATTTAAATTATTGTGGTTGACTTGATTTTCATGATGTAGCTTTTTCCTTAAATCCACTTGCTGGAAGAGCTTAAAGTCGAATGGAGAATTGGGAAGTGCTTTAGCTTTATGTTAGACTGGATTAAGTCAATAAAAATTTATAAAACGTGATACTCCAAACAAAAAGAAGGGAGTTGCATTTAAGTTAAAGTTGAAGAAGGAAGTTTCCTTTCGTTTCTAGAAGTTGACGCAAAACGAAGTTTATTAGGATCCCCTTTTTACATTCCAATGCTACCCGGTCGGGGACATGGGGGCGAAAAAGGAACTAATGCAATAGGCGGGGATCATCCAACATGAAAATACCTATATAGAAAATAAATTTGCAATCTTAGTCGTGATTCCGAGTAAGGGTTTGTTTGGTGTAGATTAAAAGTTGATAAATTTTCAAGTCAAAGGCAACAATTAATTTTAATTACACATTTCATGGAATTCACAATTTTTCAATCATACATTCCATCCACTTTTATCAAAATCTACTAAGAATCTAAGTTTAATTTAACCAATAGGAGCAAAACAATTTTCAAATGTTGTAGTAGATCCTTAAGAGATCCGATTCCTCACGATTTTATCTGGAGTTGAGAACTTTTGATGGTTGATCATAATTCTTTCCACTTTTAAATTCTCCGTGATATAAACTCAAGAAGATATGCATATCCACATCTACATCTACGACATATAAAAGCGTGAATAGGTGACCAACTTGTCGATTTTATACGTATATTTTTCTGAACAAGGTTGAGAAGGAAAGTGATGTAGAACATATAGCTGAATGGAATGAAAAATTAAATCGAAAAGGGAAAAATCTAAGTGCGAGTATGGCGTTTGAGTTCCAGTTTGAACCCATAACACCATTTCGAAAAGAGAACGATGAGATGAGTAGAACTCACGGCTTTACCTTGATATATGATGGATTTTAGCCATCTGAGTTCGTTTAGAAGTCAAAAATGCTTTTAAAGTTTTAGTGCTATTTTTATCATTTAATCTATTTCGTATTCTTTGTAATTTTAATTTGTTTAAACTATATTTTCATATTAACCCTTATATATAAAAGATTAATTCATCGTTTTTTTTGTCATCTTACATTAATAAAATTTCGTGAGTTTATTTCTTTATAATTTGGTAGATTTCAAAAATTGTGTTCTCAGGTTATTAATTTTAAGTCGAAGGAGCAACTTTAAATTGTATAATATTGATGAATGACATCATCTTTAGAAAAAAAATTATAAAAGAAAACAACTCTAATAATTTTTGTTATTCAGAGTAGTTTGTAACTAAGTCATCATCAATAGGACATTATAAAGTTTTCTTATAAGAAAAAAACTTAAAAAGAAAGCAACTCTATATATTTATTTTTTACTCAGATTAGTAAATAACCAAGGCATCATCTTTAGGGAGTTTTATGGTAAGGAAGAACCTTATTGTCAAGATTGTGATATTTTGCACTATCCTTCTTTATATTATATAACAAATAATTTCTAAATTATTTGGATCAATCAAACAAGGTACATTAATAAAAGATTTATTTGGATCAATCAAACAAGGTACATTAATAAAAGATCAACCTTGATACAAGATTTTTTGATGTTCAAGCATGATACATCATTGTAATTATTATCTTGTTTTTCCTTTTCAAGGCCAATGCATGATCATAATACATACTATGTGATCCATCCTACAACAAATTCAACTTCTGTTTTCCTTCCACAATCAATCATCCGGGACCTCTTTGATCCAGTGAACGAATGTCTAATCGACGAAACATTGCAATTTTAAGATAACCGTTCATGCACTAAGCTTCTATTTGACAACCATTACCACCTCAATTCCAACATCACTATGGCTTCTAATAATTCTATAAGTTTGCATGAGGAAAAAGTGATGGTATTGGACCACTTACTTATCTCTTCTCTAACCACAAGCAAAGAGGTACATATCTCAAATCGAGTAACCCAACAAAATGGGGATTATTTAGCCGGGCTAAAAGAATGATAGAGATGTAACGACTATTGAATGGTTATAATGCTCTATCTTAGAGATAAAGAAAGGTATATTCGATCATTNCCAACAAAATGGGGATTATTTAGACGGGCTAAAAGAATGATAGAGATGTAACGACTATTGAATGGTTATAATGCTCTATCTTAGAGATAAAGAAAGGTATATTCGATCATTTACCAATTTTTTCTGCAAAACTAAATAGTAGGAAATTATCTTGAAAGGATATTCTCCTCGTACATGAGAAATATTCACGGGATCAATACAGGGGGACAGTGGCCTCCCTTGTAATTGGCTAAGCCAAAGAACAGTTTTTGACTTAGCCAATTACAATTGTCCTCCTGTATCCAATTACAATTGTCCCCCTGTATTGATCCCGTGAATATTTTTTTGTACACGTAGTGTAGTTCTATCTTGAATTATGTAATTTTGAGTTTTAATTATAGAGAATTGTCTATCCTTAATATATATGGAGAGTAATTATTGCTATATAGTGTGATAGTCTACATATAAGCAGGTATTACTTGCTCTTTCGTTGTCCTTTAAATTGGAAAATCGATGAATTTAGCATTAATTATTAAGGAGAAGATGCGCAGTAAATCCGCATCATTCATCCTTTCCACAAGATAATTTTCTTCTTCAAGCAGGAACCACATTTTCTTTTGCTGATAATGAACAAGTTCTCGTGCTTAAAAGTTATATTTAAAAATAAGTAACTTATGTTTGGAAAAATGAGTAACATGAAATTAAATTTTACTACATTTTAAAATTAACATGGACCTAATTAAATATGAAAGAAATGTATTTTAAATGAGAAGTGATACTTCATAGTTATGCTAAATTATTAGATGAAATATCTAATAGAAACGTTCTCTATGAAAAAATGAAGTTATGATCGAATTTGTTGAGAAAAAATAGTAAACTCATTTTTTATACTCATTTTCAACAACACATTCACACAATAAAATATTCTTCACGTAAATACAAAATTTTCCCTATTTTTAAATTACATATTCTTAAAAAAAAATTATTATTCAAAACATTGTTTTCCTCCAATTTTTCTTTATAATGGCCATCAAAGGGGATAATAATTTATAAGAAAGAGGGTTAGGAAAAGATGGCATTTGGTGGGACGTCCAAAACGCTGTCTAAAATCAAAATTGGTGTCTTTTCATATGAGTGTACATATAAAAAAAAAAAAAAAAAATTTCGAACATGCGTTCTTCTTGTTGCTCAAAGAATGTATGTATACATATAGTAAATTATATATTAATTTTGACATAAAATAAGTAAAGATTTGAAGCTTTTAAATTATTAGATTTTTACAACGTTAGTTGACTCTCGACCAAAATTAATACTAACAGTTTATTTATCACCAATAAAAAAAAATAAAATCATCACTTAACGTTCAAAGAAGTTCAGTAAAAATATCTCTACCACACTCAAAATCAATTTGAGAATGATAAGAAACCAATGAATTATCTTTTCCAATTGATAAGACAAAGACCAACAATTTGTTTAATTGATTACTTGGAAAATCCTTCATCGACCATTTCAACAACAATTTTCTTCTAGGATTTGTTCGTTTATTTTTGCTTTATTTTTTATTCGATTCATTTATTTAAAAATCTTGTCAATTGTAATATCGAGTCATGGTGTGACAAACGTATATTTCATCTTTACAATTTATCGATCATATAAAAACACTAATGGTGGATTAAATGCATCAATAACCACTACATTTTCCACAATGTTCACCATTGGCCACTAGTCTTTAAAGACTAAATTGTGGAAGTTATGTTGAATTAGGAAACTTTGATAAAGTTTTAATCTTGAGTTGCATTTATTATTAACTAATTTTTTGCTACATATTTTATTAATTACTATCTATCATTTTTAGGGCATCTTTTCTTAGTAAAAAGGAATTTAACTTTTATCTAAATTGTTTGGAAATCAATCGATCAAACACACTACATAACAAAACTCTATTTTCAAACTTTCGATATTAAAAATACGATCGATTTTATTTCACTTGAATACATATAGTTGTTCTTTCTCTATTGTTTCATTTTTTTCAAGGCCAAAAGATCGGCGTAATACTTTGCCATCCATCCATCAATAATTTCAACCTCTTTTTTCCTTTGCTCGACTAACCAGCCAGGATCACTTTTTTGGGGCTGATGTATATCCAAACAATGAGACCCTGCAAAATTAAGAGAATTTCTCCACGCACTTAGTGTGCGTACATAAGCCATATATAAAGAGACACACATACATAAAATTACTCCAAGTCTTGATATAATATCATAGCTCAAAATGCTCTAACGAACGATGTTGATATGCCTAAAGCTCAAATAAATGATCAAATTTAGAAGTAGTTTTTTCAAATAGATTAAAAATGGTAAAAACGTATGAAGGATATTATTTCAAGGACCATGCTACATGTACTGAATGTTTTACCTACTATTCACAATGAAGATGTGGACCATAATGTCGAAATTTTTAAATACACGCCGACCCCGCACATTATGTGAGAGGGGATAATCTATTATATACAAACCATTATGTACAAATGGATCAACCCTAATTTCAATTCATTTAAGATTGTCTTTTACTTGCTAACAATGCATGCATTGAAATTGTCAATAATAAAGAACATACCATTAACAGTAGTGCTAGCAATGACACTTTTCAATATGTAACAAATGGATCAACCCTAATTTCAATTCATTTAAGATTGTCTTTTACATGCTAACAATGCATGCATTGAAATTGTCTATAATAAAGAACATACCATTAACAGTAGTGATAGCAATGACACTTTTCGATATGTCCTCAAGAACCCTATGATTTTGACCAAACAAAAACAAATTAATTAAATCAAATTATGCTTTAAACAATGTATTGAGGATAAAATAAATAGAGTTCGTTTATTACCCTCCGGTACTGTATGGATCTCTTAAACCATTGGAGAAAATTATATTGCTGCCGAATCGTCGTAAAATCAATTTAATATCCTGAAATTTGGGAACAAATAAATTATTTAACAAGAAAATTTATCATAACTCGTAGGCCAGTAAAAACGATGTAAAAAATAATTAATTATAATTAATCATTAAAAGTTGGAAAGGATTAGATCAACATACATGGCCTCCAAAATAAGTTGTAACCCAATGTGGTCGAGGTGGGACACCATATGAGTTCTTGCAGTTTGCGATAAATTGATTCAAGTCGAAAGGTGAAGATGGAAACATTGTATCATTTATTCCTCTTCCAATGGGCATCACCATCTCACTACAACTCTAAAGATGAAATAGAAGGGCCAAAATTTCAAATAAATGAATATCAGATGGTTAGTTAAGCACGAATTTCTTTACGTTAGGTCAAATACGTTGCATTCAATCTAAAAGTCATATTCAATAACGAATTTTCCGAGGGAATGTGAAACAATATGTTACTTATCCACTATAGACAGAAATAATTGGACATAAGTTAGAAGTATATCTATATATTAGATAGTAAATATGATGTTAGATCTTACATTATAGAGTCACCTGAGACTATGTATATATATATATATTGTGAGGTCGAATGGGAAACAAGCATTACGCTCGAACAGTTGAGCGGTTGCCGATCAGCAATTTCCGTAAGAAAAATGACGACTCCAAATAGACTAAATATTAAGTATGATGTTGGTTTATTGAGTCGTAACAAAAAAATAATATATTAGTGTTGAGTTATTGTAGGTAAATAAACGTACTTGCCATCTCCATCCCACAGTTGTTTCACTTGGATCGATGTATGCATTTGTAACATAGCATGACCTATTACTTTCATATGCGACTACGCCAGCGAAAATCCGGCCAAGAATATCAGTTCCGTTGGGTGCTCCATCAATTCCACTGCAAACCACTGTTACTGGATAATCTGGTGGCTCATTATATTGAGCTACCATTGAGTATATTGCCTCCAAATAATCCTTTAACTCAGTAGAACTGTTGAAATGCCTGAAAATAAATAAGGTTGACAAATTATCAGCTAGTATTAACTTTGGTGTTGGGCTTTGAATACAAAAATAAATTGAATAAAGTCTTGATTATACCAGTTATTATTTTTTAATTCATCCTTAATGGTTCAAACAAGATGATTAATTTCATGTTTTGACCACTTGAAGAGAAATTAAAAGGGTTTAACGCAAAAAAAAAAAAAAAAAAAAAACCTATTTCTCATAAATTTTGAGTAGTGAAATTAGAAAGAACAAAGAGAAACTAAAAAAAAATTAAAAAGATACCCGCAAGTCTTGAATTTTTTACTGAGAATGGAGAGTCCATTTGGCTTGGAAGCGATTTCGTCGATTTCTGACCATGATTTTCGAATAGTTTCGTAACAACTCTTGCTGACCTCCTGCCAAAAAAAAAAAAAAGAAGTGAAAAGGACGCTTTATAATTTCTTTTAGTCTTGAAAACAATTCTAAATAAGTGGGATTTTTTTTTTTTTGATGTATTAATACCTCGAAATCCTCAGTTACTTTTGAGTAATATCCATTTTGTGGAGTTATATTATCAAAGTAAAGAATAGGGGCTGATGAGGCTAAAGCACCAAGAGCAACGTGTGGATATTTGAGCCTAAACCATGAAGCCAGCACTGAAAATAATAATATAATTTGAATTATAAGTAAATTTACAACAAATTTAACAGAACTCAAAAGTTGTAATTAATTAAATAAATGAATGATAGTATTGATTAATTCATGATTTGCTTACTTCCTCCATATGATCCTCCAATCACAATAATGGGAGAATTCTGAGCTGAAAGCTTTTCCTTTATGTGCAATAGCACCTCTGCATAATCAGCTATAGCTTGAGCTGAGTTGAAATATCCTCTAATGCTCTCATTTCTCATGGCTTCTTCCATTGATCCAAATGGGATTGATTTTCCATAATAACGATGCTTCAGAAAAGCAAAATAAGTTAGAATAATATTCATTTTATTGTCTAAAACAACATAACAAACAGTAGACATATGTATATAGTAGTGTCCTATAATCTTGCTCGGAAAATTTTTCGCTTCTTTTTCTTCCTTATTTTTGATTAATGGCTATATTACTGTATTAAAAGAAGTTGAAATCTTGTTCAAAATACTGAATGGCACAACATACCGAACATTTCCGACATATATTACCTCTATGTATACTTGAAGAGCCTTGAAATGAGGGGCATTTGCAGTTAGATAACCAACACTTTGTAGATCTTCATCCAATGGCGCTTCTGCACCAAGATATGCCAAGATTGGAAAGCTTGAATTTCCTCCACCCCAGTATTTGAAATTGATTACGTATCTTTGTTTGAAGGTGTCATAACTTTGGGGTCCATAGTTGAAGTGATCAAGAATTTGCGTGTAAAAATATGTTTCGAAATCCTTCGAAAGTAAAGAAGGAGATAAATTACTATCAGGGTTTCTTAAGATTGTTCTTATATGTGGAGTGAGCCTTGGAATTTTATATGGGACGGCAGATACCGATTTTAAGAAGATCAATGGAAGAAGAAGCAAAAGAGGGTACACTTGAAAGAAAAGTTTACAAGATTTTGATGGAGTTCTTCTCCTATCTTCCATCTCGATCCTTTTAAGTTTGTTCTATGTCTGCATTCTGCAGGTGTATGTATATATAGAGATGCCAAAAAGCATATAATTGTAACCTTAAATCTAGTAGTGATGATTAGGTAAGAGCTTCGTTCGTGTATGTTAAGTAAAGATGTAATAAAAATAAAATTTATGTCGTTTGACACGTTCCCTAATTGCGAAGGAGACAGAATCAATTATTTTCAAATTTCAAAATATTTTCTTATTTACTCTCCCTACTTTTTCTCAAATTCTTCCTTAAATATGAAATTATGAACAATTTAGTTGTGTTTAAAAGTTACCTTTTGTTTTATTATTAAAAGAAGTAACTTTAAAATTTTTTTAAATCAAATTAAATTGTTCAAAAGTAATAATAAAGAGATATAGTCCACTTTAGACTTCAAATGTCTCCTACGGTTGTATAATGAAAAAATGATTATTTAAAATATCCTATAAACTTTTAGGTACAATCTAAAATTTACAACATATACACTCCTAATTATTCGTCTACAAATTTTACGCGTTCAAATACGTCAAAATGTCCCTTGGGGGAATTTTCCACTCTACTTTCGATATGTACAAGTTGAGATTCTCATAGTTCATTTTTCAAGACTTTTGAGTCAACACCCAGATAAACTTTGACAGCAACAACACCTATTAAAAAAAAGATGTTTTTGAGCAATGGCAACCACTTCTAAAAGTGGGAATCTATTTGTCCTACTATTTTTGTTCAAAGTTCTCATCTTTTATCATCTACTATATAGTGGATTTGTCAAAACATAGAAGACATGAGTGTGAACAAGAAATTGGGTGGGAATTGAGTTAGTCAACCAAGAAATGACCAATCATTTTCCTAAAATTGGGACGATCTTACCCTCACTATACTCAACCATTAAGGCCAATTCCAGCGTCACAAATGGGTTCTAATAATTCTAAACGTTTGCACGAGGAAAAAGTAGTGTGTATTGGACCATTCACATAGAAAGGTATTTTGAATTGGGTGATTAAAAAAAAAAAACGAAAGAAAGAAAGAAAGAGTATTATTCACGACTAAGTGAATGATAGAGATGTAATGAAAAGTGAACGGTTAGAATATTTTATTTCTAGAGATAATGAATAGAGTGAAGTTTAAGTTTTTACCTTTTTTTTTCCTCAAAAATTCTCTAGTCAAGGCAACTTTAAAACATGTCCTTGACACGATAGTTTACTGATGCTTCAACGGGTAGGAATTTCTATACTAAGGAAATATGGAATTCTATCAAGGGACGTCAATACTAAACGAACATCTTTAAACTTCATATGTCATCATTCAATACAAAAAGAAAAAGTTCAACTTCTTCTGCAGAAAATTATGACACGAACGGATTCCAATTAACAGTGTAATTCAAGCGAGGATGAGAGTACAATTAGCCTCTTAAATGTTGATTGTAATACTGCCATGGAAACCCTCCAACACCACTTTATCTCTAAGGATGACAAAAAAAATTCTATCGATTCGAGATCCTGCAAGCCTTCACCTAAACAGGGCGGAAATAGGTATCGATTGTCCTGCCCTGCTCCGTTGTATATTCTTTAAGAAAAGTTAAATTTGAAAGAAAAACAAGTAATATATATTAAAAATTAAACGAGGTAGTAAAACGACACAAATGAATGTCCCGTTCTGCCCCCGAATCTGGACCCATCCCGTCTTAAGGATGGGAGACTAATATTTGGTACGTTTTTTTTAATAGAAGGATAATGGGAGACTAATATGAAAATAAGTTTGACATCAATATTTTTATTCTTTCAAATAATCAAGTATTATTTTAGCAAGAATTTCCCATTTAATATTGGGCTCGTTTTGTTGCTAGTGTTAAATAACGCATTTTTGAATCGAGAAAAAGTTATTTCGAATAAGTTAGGCCAAAGCTATTTTAGTCCAAATGGAGTTCTATTTTAATTAAAGTTAATCAAGGAATTAACTGGTTTTGGCAGCCACTAGATAAGTTAAATTTTATCATTTCCAGCTAATTCACGTATGTAGTTTGTTTTGAGTAAGGAACTATTTATTAATATATTCAAATAAAAATAAAATTATATTATTTGAATTCAATCTTTATCCAATTTTTAGCCGGTTAGTTTCTTACGATAGACTTCAAATTGTTCTAGGAACCGTTTGACTTAATCCTAGATTCTAGTTCACATGAAGATTTCAATAAAGTTAATATGCTATTATATATTAATTAAAGCTAATTTATGTTGTTGGTTGATAAGGATTAATACGATTCCTAATCCAATTGGACATCAAATTTTGATTAGTTGGATTTTAGTTTCCATTTTTTATAGAAGACTAGGTATACAACAACTTCCTATTCACGCCATTTGACAACAATTCATCATTTATATCATAGGTCAACTGATTCTTATGTGTTATTTTTTATAGAAGACTAGGTATACCACAACTTCCTATTCACGCCATTTGACAACAATTCATCATTAATATCATAGGTCAACTGATTCTTATGTGTTAGTCATTTTTAATATTCAATTACAAAGGAATTCGATTCAATGTAGACACTTCCTCATCACCATGAGCTAAGGTAGAATCCTCACACTAAATTGATCGTTATATGAATTTAATTTTCATTTATACATGTTATTGATTATGTTTGCTTATGAAAGATGTGAAGTGTCTTTAATGGTTCTTCTTAAATGTCAATATCATGGAGATTATATGTTTAACTAATGGCCACATAGACTCATCAGAACTAGATTATATGTTCAACTGATGGTCGCTCATTAGAACTAGATCATATGTTCAACTAATGGTCGCAAATGCTAATTAGAACTTTAAGTAGACCGTTTGATCATGATTTTCTTATTTATGAAAACAATATGTAAGGATGCATGATTAAATGATTATTATGTTCTAATAACATGTATAGCAATTTAGTCAACTGTGACAGTTAAATTCGGGAAACGAAGACCAGTTTGATCGAAAAATAATTTCGTGCTTCAAACGTTGTCGTTGAGATCCTGAACTTATATGAGTTTTATATTTTTCTGTAAAATTTCATAAATTTTCGTCAAAATTTGCTAGGTCAAATAATTTTACAAACTTACAGCGCAATTGTAAAAAACTATTTCAGTTTGCTTTTCTTTTTTCTTTTTTTTTTAAAAAAAAAATCCATTCCAAATTATTTTGTTCTGTATTTTTCTAAATTTATATGTTAAAAAGAATGTTATGATTATATAGTTTGATTAAATAAATTCTAATTTTAAAAACTTTCTTTAATCTCTTAGATTAACGTTAAAGAACTCGTGCTTGGTAACGCGTCGGTTTATTTGAATTTAGGGCGTTACAATTTCTATCTCGTTTTATTTTTTCAAAACCATAGGCCAACATTATACTTTGCAATCCATTCATCAATAATTTCAACCTCTTTGTTTCTTTGCTCGATCAACCATCTAGGATTGTCTTGGTGGTTCGATGTCCAAACAATGAAACCCTGCAAACATTGTTGGTTTTATCATATCAAACTTGAAAGATTTAAGCCCCTATTTGGTTCGGTTATAAATTAGTTACGNATTAAATTCTAATTTTAAAAACTTTCTTAAATCTCATAGATTAACGTTAAAGAACTCGTGCTTGTTAACGCGTCGGTTTATTTGAATTTATGTCGTTACAATTTCTATCTCGTTTTATTTTTTCAAAACCATAGGCCAACATTATACTTTGCAATCCATTCATCAATAATTTCAACCTCTTTGTTTCTTTGCTCGATCAACCATCTAGGATTGTCTTGGTGGTTCGATGTCCAAACAATGAAACCCTGCAAACATTGTTGGTTTTATCATATCAAACTTGAAAGATTTAAGCCCCTATTTGGTTCGGTTATAAATTAGTTACGAGTATATTTTGATAAAAAATGATGAAATATGTAATTAAAAAGTCGTAGGTTTCATAAAATACGTGATTAAAAATAAATTGAGGGGGAAAATGATTTTTTTTTTTAAATGGGACCAAATAGAGACTGAGCCCTTATTTGGTGGGAATTAAAATCATATTTTTAACAGATTTTGATAAAAGCTGATAAATTGTGTGGTTAAAAAAATTGTGGATTCTATAAAATATATGATTAAAAATAATAGTTTATTTTGATTTGGATTAAAATTTTGATTTTAATTTGGGCTAAGTGTGATTAAAGAAGAAATGAATATGAATTGATCAACATTAACTATAATTTCATCTTAATGAATAAATATTGGTTTCGAAATATGAACTAACAAATATATGCAATGAACTCGCCAATAAAGAGCATACCATAAGGTAGAGTGACAGAAAGGACACTTTCTGATGTATTCTAGCGCCCTATGATTTATTCAAAGAAAAACAATTTAACAAATTAAATAAAAAAAATATCGAATTTAAAATAGTGTCATTTTCTTCCTTCAAAAATTCGAAACGCAGATATTTCACTTCTCTCTAAAATTTTTTCAGTTATCTCAAAGCGATTAAAAAATAAAGTCGAACTTCAAACGTAAAAGTAGCTACTTTTAAGTCAAAAGGGCAACTTTTCACACAATAAATGCGTAAATAATCAGTCAAACTAATATCCATATAAAATCTTTATTAACGGGGTTTTTAAGTTGCTTCAAGTATTTTTCTTATTTTAAATTAATTCATAGAGTGCTAGAGGAAGTATTAATCTTGTAGTTTTTACTGATAATGGGCACTGTTTTAAGGAACATGTATAGAGTAAATTCTCGAGTCAGAAGTACATTGAGTAATTCATGCATGAATTAGATCACTCTATTATATTTAAAGGAACTTTTTGGGGCGTTTCTTAGACGATACTGTTGACACACAAAAAGTATAGTCCAAATTTAAATAGCTCAAGGAATGAAGCCCAATTGGAAAGTTCAGGACAAAGGCCCTAATATGATCATTGATAAATGCAAAAGAGGCCACATAACAAAGTAACGTCATCCCCTAAGTTGGCAAGACGCTCAAAATCTGAGCGAATGGAGTGCATCGCGGTCGCCCAGAATGAATGAGCCCATTCTCGTCCAAACCTACGAG
>CAIGRB010134288.1:1536-15449 GCA_903798255.1 Fraxinus quadrangulata
ATAGAGAGAAACCATTTTAACAGAAACATGAGGAGGATATAATTGGTTGCCATGTAATGATCAAGCAGTTGCTATAAGCAATTGAGAGGATATCTTTAACTTCTGTGACAAAAAGTTGAAACAATAAACTCTAATATGCAAACAAACCTCTAGCTGCATAGAGCATCGCCAGTTCCTGAAATCTAATGTCATAGCAGATACCTATACCAATCCGGCCAACCTCTGCAGACAGAAAATTTCAGTGTTAGAGAAAAATGTGATTTACATAACGATGGAGATTTTGTTGGTTAATACATACATAACACAACGATGTACTAGGCACTCCAAGGAAAATACAATGCCAGGTTAAATCAATGTTCTATCTGTAGAATTTCATTGTCCTTTAACTTTTTCTTGATTTCTTTCTAGTGCTTTATCACCTACATCACATTCCTAGTATTAGCCACATCAGTTTTAATTCTTCCTTGTCCGATGTAGCTTCACTAAACAAAATTTATTACTCAGTCCGTTTAAATGTTGTACAGTGGTGAAAGTATAGCTAATTATAACTTTTTAATATTTACATACACAGGTTTCAACATTGTCCAAAAGGGGGGAGGATAGTGTTAAAAATATGATTCGTATAGACCTTGATTTGCAGTTTTCTCTACAACAGGGTGTATAGTGGTCCTTACTGAAGAAAAGAGTATTTGAAGGTCCTATACAAGGGATACCTCAAGTTCCATTGCTCATTGATTTATCATAGAAGTTTCAGAACTTTCATGTAGGAGATAAAAATTTTGAAAATGAAGATCTAACATACATAGTGTGTATTAAGTAGCCAGACAATTTTAGAAAAATATAAGTTCAACGTATAGAAGTTCCAGACCTCTTCATCGTGCCTTAATCATCACTTTAGATTTTATTACAGTTTACCATAACTTGTTACATAAATTTATCATATTTCATCAAGATATTGTCTATAAACAAATTATGTACGGTTCCAAAATTGTTTACTAAATCAGCATCTAAAAGTAACGCAAAAAAAACAGCCAACACATCTTGTAACTAGACAATAACATAAGAAGCTAATGGGCGCTATTTTCTTCTCTCCTAAAGATAATTAAGCATTTATAATCAGTATTTTAGAACAAACATGTCAGAAATCCCCAACAATTGCCTTAATGGAAAAATTAATTTTTTTTCCCCAGGACTTGATGAAAATAATATGCAACATGAGGTTTATGTACGTGCTAGAGAGAAAGTATGGAGCAAGAAACAATAGTTTCTGCAGCCCATGATGTAGACCACACATGCATATTAAATTAAAAGGAATCATAAAGTTGATAAAAAATTAATATATGCCAAAATGCTAATACATTCTTCTGAATAGCATGCCAGTTAAATGAAGGATAATATGGAACTATCATGCTCAGTATTTCTCTCCTTTTTTCTGCAACACAGATTTTATCAATGTGTGAAAATATATATCATGACAGGGTATTCTCCTGCTAGTGGTGAATTGCTTTGCTCCACTTTTTGCATAGTGGCATAACTTTGAGTTACTATGTAATGCAACAAATCTGAAATCAGAATCTCTGGCAAGATGTGAAGTTCTAGAAGAAGATATATTTTTCCATTTCAAATTTGTAGAACTAGAAAATGCATTTAAAAAATTTCCCAATTTTCTTTGAGCCTTGAAGTTCGAAAAAAGGAGACGCAGAGTGGCAAAACCCATTTTAGGTCAGCTACTTTTAGTACAAGCTCTTTATATTAAGCTGGGTGATAAAGCAATTATGCATGAGATAACATGATTAGAATAAGATGAGCAGAGCCCACTATCAAAGCACCACAACTGCAACTACTCATTTTCTATAAATAAATTAATCTTTAGTATTACCCCTTTTTTCATTTATATGTATAACACTAGTGTAAGATTTCGTTTACTATCAAGATGATTTTAAAATAAGGAGTTAATGGACCTGAATTGATATTGTTAACATTAAAAATATATTCTTTCACATGCGTTAAAAGACATCCCATGTGAATTGCAACCAGACTTAACCTATGAAGAAAAGCCAGTTGAAATCTTGGCTTGAGAAATCAAACAACTCCGAAATAAGTCAACTCCATTGGTAAAAGTTTTGTGGAAAAGGGAAGCGGTGGAAGAGGCCACATGGGAACATAAATCGACTATGCACGAAAAATATCAAGAACTTCTTAGGTAAATTCCAAGGACGAAATTTTATGAGGGGAGATTGTAATATCCCCAAATTTTATTTATTATTCAATCGACGAACAATATTGTTGCTAGAATTTCGAACATTTCATGAATGACTAAATTATCATATTTTAGTAATGATGACTAACATGTAGTTAAGAATAGTGAATTGAGATAAATAAATAATTTAGGATTTAAATCCAAAGGAATAAATAAAATATGTGATTCACAAAAGAAGTGAAGACAAAGGGATGATCCGGAAACTTGCAAGATTTATAGACTAAGTTAGCGAACACATAGGGATGATCCAGCATCTTTCTAAAGTTGGGCCTATTTTGCTATCTTAACGACTAAGGAAGTGAACATATAGGGATGATCCAGCAGCTTTCTAAAGTTGTTGTCTAGTTTCCTATCTTAAAGACTAAGGAAGTGAGGAAAAATATTATAATCTCAGCTCCAAATCAGCCAATGGGAGGAAGTTATGAAAGGTAGAAAGGGCCTTAAATCTTAACTTTCAGACATTCCAGAAGCTGAAATTAAAAGAAAGAGACCAAAAAGGTTGCTGGAATTAGTTCTTCAAAACTATGAGTGAAATATGTTTCTATTTTATTTATGTGCCTTAAGGTGACCTATAAAATGCTATGTGCTATTTGACATGTTGATGTGAGATAGTTTGATATCTTGCAGTAAACTGGAACAGAGGTAAGGCAAACTTACTTTCAATATATCATGTTTTCATATATCGAAATGAGTGTGAAAATTATGATGCTGAAGTTATGTGTTTTTAACAATTTTTAAGTACCAACCACGTATAAAATAATTGTATTGCATGAGCATTCATTAGTACGGAAAATGGTCATTGATTGTACTTGTATACAAGGTCGAATGGACAGCAGCGAGAGATGGGTATCGAAGGAGCCATTCAATGACCAGGTGTGAACTTGACCTTAAGTGACTGTTGGAGCTGAGAAATCAGCATTAAAGTTCAATTTTCACTAGTGACAGAAGAGAGAAATTATTTAAAGACTAGCAGAGAGAAGGCAATTAAGTACTGGCCAATATTATGTGATGTTAGTTGCCACTTTATTAATTTGAGCTCAAGTATACAACAATGACTCCGTAAAGGCCAAATGAAAATGAAAATAAGAATTATTCATTTGATTTCATGCATCATTTACACACTTGCACCTTATTTCACTCAAGGGTTGTGGATAAATGCATTCTCCAATTTATCTTCCTTTTCAGATCAACATGACTAGAGGCTATGTGGAGTACTTTGAGGATAGCTGGGTGATGACGTGAGATGGACTGGAATTTCAGCCAGCACCAACGTAAAACCACATTAAATGCAAACCAAGAGGATTGAGTGAAGCAATGACACGAGATTATCCCAGTATCCTCCAAATTACTGATTATTTCTAGCTGGTAAAAAATATACTGTTAAAAAGTAGAACTTTGATAATCACAATTACACTGATCATGGATAAAAAGAAAAATTGAAACGATTAATATGGCTTGTTAAGGGCTAAAAAATTTACATCTCAAGCCATGAAGGCATATTCAGGCATTGGAATGTAAAGAAACAAATTAGTACTTAAGGAGATTAACTCAGTACAGCTATAACAAGTACCTGTGTCAACTATGGTTGGAGAGTCTCCAGCAGTAAGAGTCTTAGATTCCTTAAATGTAATCTTCCCAGGAATGTCAATATCAAAAAGGTGTATCTGTCACAACGACGCACGTATATTGGAACATGTTGTGAAGGAAGTATAGATCTTAGTTCCTTTTCCCTTTCTTTTTCAAAAAAGAAACACTTTAACACCATTGATGATGAATACAAAGTCTTTTGTCCATACAAATGAAAAAATTTCATAAGATTCTACACTAGTACAGTATGTACATCAATGGATTAGTCTTTCACCTTTATCAAAGTAAGGCCTAGAAAGCAACACAAGACAGTTATGTGGAGCCTACTACATATGCAATGCTAATACATGCTTCATTTAGGAGATGGTTCTCATTGAAATTGACAAAGTAGAATATATTGTTGAGTGAAAATTATTCATCGTGTTTCAGACAATTGCAATCTGAGACTGCAAGATATCATTCATTCCATCTCTCCACCAAGAAAACTTTCAATTCTTAAGTTAATTGATGAATAAGGGTGATCAAGTAGTTAAAAAGATAAACACACTACCATAAACTGTTAATAGCTCTGTGCAAACAAAACATACACATACACATACACATTCTCATACGATTACAGCATTCCAATGACACGTGTGTAATTATCTGAAATGTGGCCACAGGAGATCACCTTACGGTGTTTAGCTTTCAACTTTCCATCAGGTCCAAAGACACAACAGGTATTATACAACTTCTCCCCGCTTCTTTCAGGTATTGAGCCTCCAACTATTGTGATATTTAGGAGATGGGCTACTTCTGACAACATGGCCGTCGATGGAGATGCATCAAAACCAGCATCAATCTCCTCAGCATAAACTGGAAAGCTGTCATTTGAATATGGACTGTTCCATATTTCCTAAAAGCAAATAATTATTGTCACATTTATTGCTCAAAGGGAAATGACATGTTGCCTTCTAATATGAATGGGATCACATCTTCCATACAAAGACATTGGGGAGAAATTTTTCTGACCATGAACATTTTATAAGTACAGAAGTTGGATAATTTGCACAATACAAAACAAGATGTTCTTTTGGATGGGATAAAAAAAGTACAGACATGGTACATGGAGAAAAAAGTTATCAGTTTGACCAAGTCTGGTTATCTTTTTATCCAGTCAAATTGGGCTGCGAATGTGACAGTGCAACATGCAGTGAAAATCAAAATGTGTTCTGAATTTTCTCATAGACCGTTGTCTCAAAGTTTCAAGTGTTGACTATCCCACATATGCTGACACAAGAAAGCACATGATCCCGTTGGTTCTGGTTGGGGATTTGGATTATATTTCAGCCATTTTTAGATACATATAAAACTTCAACTTTAACATAATAAAGAGAGATCTGTAAGAGAAAATAGCCACAGAAAATATAAAATATGGAAAAGTAACTTTTTATTGTTTTGACAAAGAATTAACTTGTTTATTTCATTTCTTTACAGAACTTTGCTCTGCATGTGGTGGTTTGAAATTGGGAACTTGAAATTGGAAAAATAAAATTTTCCTTCAAAATTTGAATTGATGTTTGATGAAATCCAATTCCAATCACTCAATTCAATGCCTTGAGACGAGATGCAAGTTTCAGTTAAGTTTGACATTTTTCTTGTGGATTAGTTTTTAGTACTTCATAAACAAGCTTCGTAGGAGGTGGAAATCTATGATCCACTTATAACCAATTCTGAATCTCTCAGAAATTAAAATAGTTAATCAATCAACTTCAGACTAACTAAACACACTCGCCAACACATCAATCAATGGATGTAAATATGAACTCACGGGCAAAACAACAAGCTTGGCTCCCTTTTCAGCAGCCTCCTCTAATGCTGCTCGTGCGTGCAAGATGTTCTTCTCCTTGTCCGCAGTCACTTTCAATTGACATAATCCAATCTTAAACTACCCAAAGACAGATGAAGATCCCAAATTAGCTCAACTTTCAACTAAAATTTACACGTACGAGAAAAAAACCCCAAATAGAATATACTCCAAAAGTTCCCTTAAGAGCACAATTGCGCACAAATCAAATTCAAAAATTGAGGGAGGTGAATTACCTTGGTGATTGGAGGATCGTGTAATTGGAGGGCAGGCGGGACTCGAGCTTGTTCAGGGAGAAAAGAGGAAGCCATTGTTGAAAATGAAGCCGAGGCGGTGAGTGTTGTGTCGTGCCTGCAGGTTGACTTCTGGAGCACTTTGTGAAGACTATTGCTTTGAATAGTTGTACGTCTTAGGATAGAGTTAAATCGACGGCGAAGGAGGATCGAGGGTGCCGGGCGTAGGATGGACCGAGTAACAGAGGATGGGAGAGCGGTTCCTGAGGGGTGTAGCGAGGATACTGATGAAGAGAAGGCCACTCGAATTCTCATTTTCTGAAAATTTACAGCTGAGTTCCTCAAGTTATATAAAAAGTAGTAATTTTTTTGAGAATGCGTAGATAAAAAAGAAAGAAAAGTTTTTTAATTTACGTATAATATTATTTTATTGAAAAATATGTGATTAATTAGAAGATAAAAAAATAAATTATAATTTAATAAAAAATAATGAGAATCATACGAAAATTTTAATTACACGTATTTCAAAAAATTACTATTCAAAAAATTTCTTTTCACCAAAACTCACTAAAAAATGAGACAAACAAAGGCTTTATTTCTTGTAGCACTCGAGTACTCTTTAAGTTTTAGGAAAATTACGAGAAACGTCTCCAATCTTTAGATTCGTTTGCACATCCCCGATCTTTTTTCTATACAATGGGATCCTTGACCTTTTGAAAATAGGCAACATTCATCCCCACGGATGAATTTCGTCAATGCGCCGCGAGTGACTTGTAAATTCAAATATTAAAAGGGGGCAAAATTATCATTCCATAATTCATAATTATAATATATTTAAGAAAGTAAAATTTCAAAAATAAATAAATTAATAAAGAAGAAGAAGAAGAAATTGTCATCTTCTTCCCCCTGTTTAGGGATCGGAATTTTATCCTCCAAATCGCGAAACCACCCGACCCGAATCCACTCAATTTGGTATTTGTTTTTTAAATAAAAGTAAAAAAGATTTTCAAAGGCATTTACCCTTGACACTCGTCAAATTGACCCAAACCGACGCAACTAATTTTTAACTAATGTCGAGACAATTTAATGTTGAGATTTCACTCAAAGCGACTACGAAAAGTCAATTTGGAGCTAGGTATGGGGCCATATCCGACTTGTGACCAGCCCTACGCCACCACCCTCAACCACTGCACCATAACCGTCACCATTATACCACCACAAGATCGAGGGAGAATTCTTCTCCCTTCATTGTCGACAAATCAAATGGAGATAAAATCTCTTATGAATGCATATGGACCAAGGGGAATTTCTCCCCATTGGTTTTTTTCATCCACCAAGATTGGAAATCATGGGGCAGAAATCCCCTTGATCTGATACGATTCGTAGCAAATTTGGTGGGATTTCTCTCCCTTGTCAATTTATCAACCAAGGTCAAAAATCATGGGGGATTTCTCACCCATTGTTATCATCGAACCAAGGGGATTTCTTCCCCCATTGGTTTTTTGGTGAACAAGTTCATTGAGAATGGTGATAACGGTGGAATGGCGATGGCGATCGGGTAAAGTTGAGTAAGAAGATAACAACAATTTTTTAATATATATCAGGAATGATCTAATGAGCACTAGTACTCATTTTATGTTACATATCGATGATGTGTCATATTAATTCATTGGTAAATAATAAATTTAATTCAAATGTTGTAATGTTCATGAAAATTCCGCAAGTGTACATGATTGCTGACAAGTAATAGATTTAGTGAGTTGAAAGTATTCAACTGAGAATAAATTTCAATGCGAGTTTGTTAGCTTTGTGTGGAATTTGAATTATGTACTACAAAAGAGATTTTAATTTGTAATTATTCTAAATTATGCAAATAAATATGAAAAGATGTTTTTTGTATCAAATTATAAATGATTGTATTGAATTTATAGTCTGCCTTTACTATATATTTATTTTAATTCTTGATTTGTAATCCAATCTTATCCATGTGTTCTTAACAATCAATAAAGTTATTATATTTAACTTTCTTTTCCAGGATAAATAAATTTTATTCTAATCAGCACCCAAGTTTATTTCCAGTACGAATTCAAATGATTATAACTCATCAAATTTTAAGCTATTTATATGATTGCACAAGCGATATTATTATTCATAACATCTATTGCCCGTGTGTTAACCTTGCTACGTCCTAAGTTTATTGTGAATCTCTCAATATTATGACAAACAACTAATTATTTAATTGGTGATTAAACAATTAAATAATGCAATGAAAATACAGATTTAATAAAGAAATACTAAACTACTAATGTATAATTAAAACAATCAACTAATTATCTAATTGGTGATTAACCAATTAAATAATGCAATAAATATGTAAAATTAACAAAGAAAACAAATAAACAATATGATTCTTTTCATCCAATACAAAATCGGATCTAGCCTAACATGATTTTATATAAATTACAAAAAAAAAATATAAAAATATCACATGGATCATAAAATAATGCAAAAAGATATTGATCTTCAAGCCCAAAGTTGAATTCTTCAATTTCTTGATTTAATTGACATTCAATTCTAGCTAGGGTTTTATCTTCTCTGTCAAAATATAACAATTGACCTCTTGTTTTTTATAAATTTGATTATTAGAATACGTAATTAGAGGTTAGAGGGAGATCTCTTAATGTGCAATCTTTATTTGGTATTTACAGGAGTCGAAAATTGGGTAAAAATCGTGTCCAATTTGAATTCCAAAAGAATTTGAATTAAAAAATGAAGAAGAAAATTGGCCCCTTCAATTTGAACCCGAGGCAATATATAAACATTTTTTTATATAAAAAGATCAATTAATAAAAAAAAAATCTTATAAGATTTTCTATATTCTTTTTATCGTTTCCTCAATTTTTTTTATAGAAAAAGATAATTTTTTTGATTAAAAATTTATAGAATAATAGACATTGCTTGGACTCTATTTTATTCCAAACGCATTTTTTTCTTTCTTCTTTTCAACCACACGTTTTTTTAATAAAATAATATTACATGTAAATTCAAAAGTTTTCATTCTTTTTAAACTATATATTCCACACAAAAAATCACTATATCAAAATATATTTTTCCCTAAAAATAATATTACACGTAAATTCAAAAATTTTCATTCTTTTTTAATTACACATTCTTCAAATAAATCACTATGTCAAAATATATTTTTCTCTAAAATCTAATATTAATGGTGCCCAAACAGGGGCATAAATTAATTTGTAATTAATTTTTATACACCGGTTGCTTGTTTAATTTAGTAAGTATCTACAAGCCTGGATATATTGATAATATTGAATATTAGTGATTATTATTACATTTTAGTGTATAAATAAATAAATTAATAAAATAAGGATGTGCAATAAATTATATGCACGTATAACTTTCTATACAATTTTTTTAATATAAAATATAAGTCTATAAAAGTTATTCTATAAAGTCTTTAAATGAAAGTATAAAAGTCTACGAATTTCATTGATTCTATAAAAGTATGTAAAATTTTATAAAAGAATAAAGTTTTTAAATAGTAAATGTCTATTTGGTTTGCATTTTTACTTTTCAATTTTGAATTCATTTTCAATATTCTGTTTTGATTGTTCATTTTTAGATTGTTAAAAATGCATTTGATTTTTCGTTTCAAAAAGTTATTTCTCAAATCAGAAAACTAAAAAACATGTTTAGTTTAAAATTTTTAAAAATTGTTTTATGACACTTTATTTCAAAATTTATATTCAATAAAAATAAAACAATTTTATATTAATATTTTATCAAGTAATAACTACATTTTAAAGTTAATGAATTTTAAAATATTTTCTCTCAATACAAAAGTAAAATAAAACAAATAATAAATTGAGTTCAACATATAAGAAAATAAAATTAAAATTAAAGATGTGAACATGGAATATTTTCATTTGTGTTCATTTAAATCTTTTTTAAGAGTTTTTATGTTAATAATCATTAAGAGTTTAATTTGTTTTTGGCCTTTTATAAATTTCATCTTTCTAGAATTTTTTACAATTTTTTTTAAATATTTACTAGATTTTTTTTTTACTTTATTTTTTCAAAATTTTTATTTTTTATTTTTTAGAACTTATCAATATTATTTTTTGAATTTATTTTTCTAAATTTTATTTTTAAAAATTTAGAATTTTGTTTTTTTAAATTTAATCTTTTAAATTTTATTAAAGTGTAATCAACACATATCGTTTTTACCTTCACTATTATTGTGGAAAATATCATTACATTTCATTTTTTTTATATATTTTCACCCTTATATCCACATTTCATTGTGCAAAAGTCATTTTCATCAATTTTATCAATTAAAAGCTGTGAAATGATGAATATACCATTCTATTTAAATGAAAAAAGAAAAAGAAAGAATTAATTATAATTATAGTTCCAAATTTTTAAAAAAAAATGCAAACAAGTCTGAAATAAATTATTAAAATGGTAATTAGCACATAATGTCCATACATTTCATTATTATTGTGAAAAACGTCTATATCTTTCCCCCCCATTTTTTTTGTTGACATTTTTACCTTTAATTACACATTTAATTACGCAAATCATTATTTTTATCATTTTCATTCAATTTCTCAATAAAAACTATGAGATGACGAATATGCCTCATATTTAAATTTAAAAAATTAAATTAAATTTTTTTAATTTCTAAATTTTTTATAATTTGTTTTGAGTATATTTTACATTTAAAAAAAAAATTGGAACTATGGTTGTAATTAGTTCTTTATTTTATTTTTTATATTTAAATAGGAGAGTATATTCGTCATTTCACAACTTTTATTGAGAGACTAGATGAAAATAGATAGAAATGATGATTTGTGAAATCAAATGTATACTTAAAGGTGAAAATGCCCAAAAAAATGAAATTTAATGATGTTTTTCTCAATAATAGGGAAATGTATGAACATTATGCGCTAATGACCCTTTTACTAATTTATTTGGGATTCGTTTGCATGTTTTTTAAAAAATTGGGACTATAATTACAATTAATTTTTTCTTTTTCTCTTTTTTTTATTTAATTATAAGGGCATATTTGTCAATTCATAGATTTTAAGAAAATGGATGGAAATGAATTTTTGCGCGATGAAATGTGGAAATAAAGTTGAAAATATCAACAATGAAAAGTAAGAACATATCCAACAATAATAGTAAAATGTAAGGATATCATGTGCTAATTATCTTTTATTAAAAGGCTTGTTTTCCACGTTTTGAGTATTTTCAAAATTTTCACTGAAAATACAAAGCGTTAAAAATGTGTTTTGAGTTTTATATTATAAATTTAACAATGTTTTCGAAAATACATTTTCAGAAATATCAGACCAAACACGTTTTTAGTGTTTTGCAAATCTGAAAAATTGAAAATAGTTTGAAAATAACAAATCAAACGCACCCTAAATTTTTTGGAGAACGTGTAGTTAAAAAATAGGAATTTTTTTTGAATTTACATGAAAAATATTTTATCGTGAGAATATGTAGTTAAAAATAAGTATGAGAAAAAAAAAGAATTTTGAAAGAATGATTGTCAAACATAGACTAAATTATAAAACAATTATTCGCTTAAAAAAAGTCTTTAAAAGTCCGAATAAAATATACATTCCAAAAATAAATGAAGACAAAACTTCTACCTTTAAATTAAAAGAACTGAATTACTTATGAAACATTGTTTAGCCATATTTTTTATAACGAATAATAATTCATAAATCGAAGGTGACCTGAAATTTCTTCCTCCAATAAGAGCTATCTAACATTTGTTGTCTTGCTATAACCTAGTTTTACCACTCTTACCTCCCTCCCTCCCTGTTTTCATTTCCTTCTTTTGTGAGAATACCTGATCATTGGAATCTCTTGCTTTTGATTAGGGTCTTTATTTACCTTTTTGCATTCCCCCCTCAAAACTTCTAATTCAAAAACATTAGTGAAATGACAGGGTACGACAATATTCAAAGAGCAGAGTATTCGAAAATACTAATAACTCCTTCCCAACTTTTGCAACTAAACCCCATTAAAGTGCAATAGAAATTATTACCATTTATGTTGTAACATGTCCGATTGCGAGGGAAAAGAGACCCTATACAAGCACCTAAGCAGATGGTTCGGATTCAGTTGACTCGGCAAATTACACTATGAGATACGCACAAACAATCACTAAAGTTCAATGGAAATTTCAAGTTGATTCTTAATATTATTTTATAAACCAAATTATTCACACAAAATTAACAAAGTCTGCAAATTTGATTACTCTATTAATTAATGAGATTAAAAATACATATGTCCTGTAAAGCCATTTCATTCGAATCTACTGGATAAAATAAGCGAGAATACTTCTTGTTGGCAACCGACCTCTGAGGTCCATAAATACAGTTTGGTGTGTGAGTTCGGTACATGAGGTCAGCTCGGTTAATGTAATTTATCGAGGTCGAAAGGAACATAATAATTAAAGATTTCTTACACATTGTACTAGCGGTCAATCAGCAAGTGACATTTAGAGGGTCTTGCATCAGCGCCCACTTATTGCGCCAATGGGATGTTTTAGCGTTCTTCCCTAAGTAACTCATTAATTGTTGGGGACTATATGTAAGGTTAACTCATGATGATTTGATAGGCCGAACTTGTTAACCAATCCAAACATGTCAGTAAGTGTACTTTCTTAGCTCGGCACTGTAGCTGATAAGATAGGGAAATGAAGAATACATGTAGATTCCTACCTATAAAAAGGAGAAGGAAAAAGAGGAGGAAGGAGAGAGAACTTTACATTACAAGTATTCCTACATATTCATATTTCAAATATCTCATTCAAAAGGAAAATGAAATAATTGTATTGATGCTTGTAATCTTTTGATTGACGATCAATCAAGTTCTTATTTGCATCATAAGTTGACTTGAATTTTGTTCATACAATTTCCAACGTCAACACTTCCAATTGACCTTTTGTGTAATCTTTTTATTGTTTTTGAATCGTAAAAAATACTTGTCGTTTTGTAATTTCACAACATTGACTTGATGCTTATTTAAGATAGGACCTCTATTTGGTTTAATTGCAATCAAAATTAATCATTAATTTTAATCACATATTTAATGAAATCAACAACTTTTCAATTACATATTTCATCAACTTTTATCAAAATCTACTAAAATCTGATTTTAATCCCCCATCAAACAAGGACAAGATGTTAATCTAGCAAACAAAGCGACCAAATTAGAAGTATTTGTTAACTTGAGTGACTAATGTAGTTCAAAAATAACTTTCAAGGATTAACTTGAATTTCCCTCGAACTTCAATAACTATTTGTGCAATTAACTCTATTGACGTGGATAATACCTGTGAACAGCAGTCCTAGTTGTCAAACAGCCATGCAATAGCCACATCTACTTGGACACGACATCCCCAACAACTCTACAACGTTTCATGCATCAAACGCGTCCTTACGCCACCTTGCATCCCTTTTGAGGTATTCGAACAAATCTACACCTAGAAACCTAAACACATACACTTTATTATAATTCTGATCAATTTGATATATCATTTGTGTACTTCCATAATTTTCTCGTTCTCTGTGTGAAATTCTTGATGGAATTGGCTTTGAGCGACTTGGGTTTTGATGCTCCGATGTTGGCAGCACTCCATGATATACTGGAATTTGTCGACGATGCTGAGAAGCCGCACCAGTCGTTGCGGGCGTATATTCGGGACACAAAGCCAAAGGCCATGAAAGCTACACCAACAGACATCATAGAATACCCCAATGCTTACCATTTTGTGGTGGATATGCCAGGGCTGAAACCTGACCAAATCAAGGTACACTTAGAGGACGGTAATGTCCTGGTGGCGAGAGGAGGAGGAGGAGGAGGAGGAGAGAGTGACACGAGCCGTCCCAAGTCATCATAATGGACCTGACACGTGTTGTGCGTCGACAGTGGCGGACCCAGCACCTGG
>CAIGRB010134335.1:0-43127 GCA_903798255.1 Fraxinus quadrangulata
TCGTTTTCAATTAATTGTATAGGGGTCTTATGATTTAATCTTACCTTTCTTTTTCCTATTTTATCTATAAGATTTTGTATTTCTTCAATCATTATAGTGCTAACTGGTCATTTAATAAAATTTTCAGATATGTTATTTTTTAAAACATCTTAAGGCTTCTTGAGATGCATATAATTGGCTTGTATATTCCCTTTTATTTATGTTTTTATCAAATTCTTTTTCTAATTTATCTTTTCTTTTTGCCTTTATAAATTTCTTAGTTTTATACGGACCTCTAGGTTTTTCCATCTTATTAATAGTAATACTTAAAATACTTTTAGGTCTTAATAGGAGTCTTATTCATAATATGATGACTTGATTCTAATTTCTATGTTATGGGTATTTTTGGTAGATCCATATATTTGGAATAGTCAAAGGCCATTTTGAAAATATGGCTTTATACTTAGGCTATTAACATGTATTTCCCAAAAAGTTGTTACATTTTTAGTATAATAATATGTTATCTTTCGAAAAATAAAAAATAAAAAAAATTTGTAGTTTAACTTTTTCACTCATTTGATCGTGTTCGATCCTATTTTTTGAAAATGGATTTTGTAATATCGATTTTTGGAGAATTTATTGTTAAAAAGTAGGAAGTATTTTTGAATTTATATGTAAAATTATTTTATTGAAATAATGTATACTTGAAAATGAATTTGATGAGCAGTGAGTTTTTAAATAATGAGGTTCAATCAAGGACTAAAACTGTTTCTAACTTCATCTATTTGATGGTCATTATAAAGAGAAATTAAGGAAAAATGATGTTTTTAATAGTAATATTTTGGAGAATGTGTAGTTAAAAAATAAGAAAAAAATTTGAATTTATATGTAAAATATTTTGTTGTGTGAATGTGAGATTGAAAACGAGTATAAGAAATAAAGAGTTTTATTTTTCCCCAAATATTTATAATGCCCATCAAACGGGTACTTTACTTAAAAGAGCGTGAAACATGGGTTTAATTTATCTTTAAATGGTGTCACGTCTTCTAGACATTCTTATTTACGTTCTTTTCTCTTTTATCTTATTTTGATTGGACATTCATTTTACATCTTATTTTTTTACTCGTCCATCCTATATATTTATTGTCACGTGGTACAACTTGCAACGCAATGAAGCTCTCGAGCCTAATAATATTACAACTTTCTTACTAAGAAAAGTATGAGACCTTTCAATCGTGGCTCACGTTGATTTCAAGTAGGGTACAGCCACTTCAATTATTTATAGCAAGTTGAGGAAGTAACCATCAAATGAATAGAAAAGAACACTTCACGTGGGATTTAGTAGTTGAAAACTGAACTCATAATACTTCTTTTATTTTTTATTTTTTAAATACAATAAATAATTATCGTAAAAGATTTGTTCATTCTTCTAATAATTTCTGTAAAATATCTTAGTAAAAAAAACACACCCTTTAAACTAATTAAATTTTATTTATTCAAAGTTTTTTCTATGTTTCCGTTTATTTGAAGGCTCCATTAAAACTTATTCCAAAGACAAAACACAAAATTATAAAAAAAATATTTGGATACTATTAGAGAAAAAAAATAAGCAAAAATTATATTAATTATAATGTTCCATAATATTTAAGGATTATATGCTATTTGTACATTCTTAGGTGACATTTTTGTTGACATTGTGTGTGTTGTCAAAATTTGTGTCATTTATTATTTTAAGTGTTGCTAAAATCATGGTCACTTTGCATAAGTCGATTAGACTGTCAACAAGAGTGTACATGTAGCAAAACTGAATATTTAATATTTCATAAAAATATTTACTCAAATTTAAGATAAGGTCAAATAATTGGATTATATGAGGAAGTGAGTGAGGTTCCCATTTTAGGGTGAAACCTACTTCGTTATTGATGGTATGAGAGATTAGAGATAGACTCCAAACTTAACTATTTGGATGCCTAAGATGAATTTCCAGTTGCAGCTCACTAGAGTGTGGACTTTAGTTATTCGTGAGGATGGAAAAATAATTGAAGGTTGGCTCTCGAACGCAATTGTGTCCATGTAATGTGGTGCGTTGTAGACGAGTTAAACATTCATAGAGCATATTATCATTTTCTAGTCGAGAGGAAGATAGAAAATAAATTTTCATTTCAAGAGGCCAAAATCATATGATGCTTCAATTGAAGAAAATTGTCAAAAAAAAGTACGAAAAAAAAAAAGACACTATTAGACATGTTCAAGTGCAACCAAACCTATTAATATCAAAATATTAACTAATGTAAATGCTTGAGTTGGTTTTCTTAACAAGATTGACCTCTTAAAATAAAATATAAACCTCTAAATACTATATTAAAGCACATTGAACTTCAAGCAATTTGATGTGAGTAAAACGCAAAGAAAAGCATTAATTAGTCAATTAATGGTTAGTGGCACTATAATTTTTATTCATTGCACCCCACTTTCACTATATTAAAAGTTCTCAACCTTAACTCATTGCCTCACTTATGTCTCTTAACTTTTATTTTGTTAAAAAAATTTCTTTTATCATTCCAATTAATTAGCTCATCTTGTCTTTGGTGATGATTTTTGTCAAGATATTCTCTGTGTTTTTTGAAATGAGAGGAAAATATTCTCACTTTCATACCACGACCCCCTGTCCTTGGCATTCCATCATGGTCCGCCTAACAGCAGGAACAATCTTTTACTTTATTACGAAAAAATCGCGAAAAACCTTGCTTGTTTGCTCCTTCGTATAGGTTCTGTCTAGGCGCTGATCTATAACGGATCAAATCGACAGTTAGTCGGTTTGCTGTTTTTTAAAAAATATAGTGGAAAAATAAGCTACATTATACCCGTCCAACTGACTTTTTAGATGGAAATCATAATTAGAGATAAGATGTGATAATCAAAGAAATGTTGAGGATAGAAATGCATTGAAAAATGGTATCGTAAGTGCTAACATGAGCAACGATTGATGATTTTAAGTGTAATTAAAATGTGATACAACATATAAAAGTTTTGGTGTGAATATTGACAAGTATCTAGGCTCTAAAACAATGTTTAGTTAAAATTAATTAAGGAAAGTTCTACTCACTTTGTATTGTATTTGATTTTTATATGTTTAACTCCCAATTCGAAGATGATTATTGCAAAAGGAAAGAAGTTGGGACATGAAATGATCAAAAGATGTAAAACAAAGAACCTACATGAGGTGTATGTAAAGGGAATTAGAGTATAAAGTTTGGTACAAGATTATCACGAGACAAGTGATATATCATTAGAAAGATAATTGAAGTCTGAGTTCAATGCAAAAAATGGATTGCAATTTAGATTTGTGGATTGAAAGTTATATGCATTCAAAGTCCAAGGACTAAAACTACAAATATCAAAAAATTAAGGATCAAAGAGTACAAAATTGAAAAATAGAGTTGTGCTATGTTAACACAAGGCTGGACATAATGGTCGCCCATTATGTCAAAGTGAATGTTAACATAGCACAACTCCGAAAAATGAGGATTGCAGCTACAATAAAGGAAATTGGGGTCGCAGCTGGTATGGCTTCAAGGGATAGTATCCCTTGATTTCCGTGGACGATCGTGACAATGCAAATGGCGACTGTGGCTAGACCCGATGATGACGGGATTATGATTTTGTAAGTTAAAACTTAGGGTACCGTGAGTATTTCGTTGGCACGACTTTCAAAGCATATCAATGATGTTTCGTTGATCGGACTTTCAAGACATACCAATTGTCATAATAAATTAATTAATTATAAACATGCAATTAAGGTTTAAAGTTGATTGTCAAGGATAAATTCGAGATCCTAATGCCTTGCGTGATTGGATTAAACGTCAAGATTTATTTTCTTTTTAATTGATTATTTTAGTGAAGAATTAGATAAGTAAGCCAAAACTGAAAATTATTACTTATGTGTTTCCTGATTATAACTAATTTTAATTGAAGTTAGTAACTAGATAAATAATTTTGATGATTTGACGTTCTATTTAACATTCTATTACTTGTTTTTCATAAAATCATCAACATAATTACCTTGGTCAATTGCTAATTAAAGTTTATATTAATTGAGGTTAATAAATAAATAAAACAATTTTGATGGATTCGACATTTTATTAATCATCATATTAATTGTTTACCATTTGTTTAGTTGAGGACAAAATCAACAAGAATAGTCAGTCACCTTAGTCAATTGCGTAAATCCTACATGTGTCCAATGAGAATTCTTTAATCAATTATTCCACAAGAGGGTGCGGACATTTTCAATTTTTCACCTCCACCAGGACGACCACAACCACAGTTGCGATTGATAGAGAAAGTGGTGGAGATGGGCGGAAGTCTGTGGCCATGGCTCGACACCTCACGGCCTTTTCTGGGCATGGTGTTAGCAGTAACAGCGTTAGCCACCAACATGATAATAAGCAAAATGGCCATGTCTACTGGCACCAGCTTCTTCATTTTATCTCTTTACTCAAATGCTTTGGCCACTCTCATTGTATTCCCTTGTGCCTTCTTCTTTCAAAGGTAGGTACCATTTTTGTACTGCTTAACTTGAATCATAGAGAAATTATCTGAATTATTGGTTGATTTGGTATTTTGCAGGTCAAAGCGACTCCCAATGACATTTCATGTACTATGGAGAATCTTCTTGCTTGCTGTGTTTGGGTAGGTGATATCTTTGTTATTAGATTTATATACTTGGGATTTAATGAAAATACGTAGTGGGTTAGTATTGTGCTTACTATTTTTTGATAGAAAGGATCAATCTCTGATATGAAAACAATTGGGAAATTGATATATGGCGGGATGCTATGATCGGCAAGATTTTAATTATTTTTGTTCTTTTATATTGTCCATACCAAATACCAAATGCCATAAAAGGATAAAGATCCATTTGTGGCTGTTTGCAGTTTACAGCAGCCACCATCACGGTGGCAATTTTCCATCCCCTTCTCCAACCCCTTTATTGATTGCTGGGACAGCCAACAACTTGGTATATTATACTTTTTTTTTCTTTTTCTGAGAGAAAAAAATAATTTAGAATGAGCATTGGGGGGCTGTGATTTCAATGTTACAACTCACATCAAGGTTGCTCGGCATTTTTTCTTTTCTTTTCTTTTCTGTTTTTTAGGCAGGAACAGAATTATATACGTAGCACGAGTTCAAAAAATTTAACAAAGGTTGTTTGAGATTTGTCACTTATTTGTATAAAGTAAAGTACATGGTAACTTATAATCAAGATTCCAAATCCCTATGAAGGTCTGTGGATCATTTTGTACATGCTTTAGAGAGTTAAAGTAACGATGATCTTTGAGTCTCTGCTTGATTCTTTAGCAGTAGAGTGACTTTATTGAGTTTGTTTGATTTTCGTTCCAGATATTTAGCAGAGATTGGCAGTTATGCTGGCATAAACTATAGCTCTCCAACACTAAGTACGGCTATGTTGAATCTTGTTCCAGCATTTACTTACATACTTGCTGTCATATTCAGGTTAGACCTTCCTTTGATTCATTTGTCATTCACGTTGAGTAGGAAAGGAAATTTGGTTCACTAGCTGCTTTCATTTAGTTTGCAATAAGAAATACAGAAAGAAGGTCTATATATATATATGAAAATTCTGCTCAAGCAATTGCCAAGTAAATAATTCATAATGCGTTATTTTGTCATAATAATCTTAATCATCCAGATGATTGACTGCTGATTTCATTAACCTCTAATAAGTGATCCTCTTCAGAATGGACAACGACCAAAATTAGCTGTTAAAATTATTTATATTGACTATGTTTCATTTGTTATATTAAAACTTACCGCCTATGTTAGGTAGGGAAAATATTCAACATGCCAAGGAGAAGATTTATTATGTTTTCACCTCTATAAGTTCTTGGATCTTGTCTTTAATTTTGCTGATTATTGCAAAGCAGGCTAAAGATATATGCATGATTGAACTTGATATATACCGATTTTGCCCTTTTTCATCACAGTTAATGAATCTGTGTTTTTTCACAAGATAAATGATGAGTGCTATTCTATTCAATTCAACTTCATTCGATATATTTCCGAGGTGAATCAAATTATCTTTATTGCACTCTTGGGAGGAACTCAACAGAGGAATAAATAAAGAACCTACATAATGGTCTTATTCAACAATTATGTGAAAATGCAGTTACATTAACCTAATATTAACTCTGTTGTAAAATCACAACAGAATTTTGATGGTTTCATTATTGCATTTCTTGAAATATCCAGATGTTTTCATGATTATGTTGTACATACGTTTTTCCCATTTAGCCTATATTGATTATAAAATAGTCTGTTTTAGGATGGAAGTAGTAAATTGGGGAAGATTTAGTACGATATCCAAGTCCATCGGGACTGTAGTTTCCATTGCGGGGGCATTTGTTGTGACTTTTTATAAGGGACCGGCAATCCTAAATAAATCACTATCATCTGGCTCGACTATACAACTGCTTTTATCATCACAACAAAATTGGGTTATCGGAGGGATTTTGCTTTCTGGTGCCTCTTTCCTGACTGCATCATGGTGCATACTGCAGGTTTGACTTCGGATAAAACTTAATCTTTGAATATAATAAGACGATGCAAATCTCATTTCCCCATTTAACAATGGTTGCAGGCTTCTATACTGAAGATGTACCCTGCAGAGATGATGATAGTTGCTTTTTACTGCTTGTTTGTGACGATTCAATCGGCAGCAGTTTCTTTGATTGCAGAAAGAGACATAACTGCTTGGAGAATAGAAGCCAATATGGGATTAATCGCTATCCTTTATTCGGTAAGCCAATAATAACAGTCTAAAACTTTGTACAGACCCGTGCTATTGTCCTTTTTGGCCACGAAACTCGATAGTCTAAACAGGAAAACTTGCAGCTGTGGTCCCTAAACTGTCTCAAATACAGAAACACGAGTTCTGAATCAGATTTTTTTGGCATTTAGATTTCTAATCTCTGAAATTTGGTGATTTGCAAGTCCCTCTGTATTGAAACTGCCAATTTTTCCATCAAACTGTCACTTTCCTTGCATGTGATCTCTTTTTTGAGGTGGTGTTTTGTGAACCCATGTCAATTTCCCTCTGAAAACAACTAAAAAACTCAATCTCTTTTGACCTTTTCCCTTTGCATCTCCCTTTACTTCAGCTGTTTCTCAAGGGAAATGGACATAGTTTAATGAAACTACCCATCGAAAAAAGATATCATGCTAGACGTGACTACTTAACAAAAACATTGTTTTCATTCAGTGAGAACCCACTTGCATTTAAAATGAAGTTTGGAAACGTAAAGGCCTAATAAATTGATTGGGGGCCCATGTGCTGTATTTCGGAAAGTTTGGAGAACCTTTAATTTGCAAATTTCCATCTAAATTGGCAGTACATGTAATCTGGACCGAATTGTGAATCATTGCAATTATACTTGCAGCTATATCTTGATTAAGGTTGGATTACTTGTGCTAACTCCACTTTACTTTTGCGATAAACTCACACATTTTTATCGATATAGGCAATCATTAACATAGCATTCCGGCTCTATGTGACCGCATGGTGTCTGTGGAGGACAGGTCCCCTTTTCGTTGCCTTGTTTAAGCCCTTGACAATTGTTATTGCTGTAGTCATTGGTGTCATCTTTTTCAAAGACACTCTCTATCTCGGAAGGTATTTCATATGCATTGATTCATCATATTCACATGAAGCTATACTTCATATTTTCTAATGAATCATTGGCTTGAATTATCTTGCAGCATAGCTGGGGCATTGGTTCTAATTATAGGTTTCTATATGGTGATGTGGGGAAAAGCTAAAGAAGGTGAGATGAACAAGGGCACAGAATCATCAAGCAATACTTCTCCTTTGTTGCAAGACAAACCAGAAGTGTAAAATCATTTGTCAATACATTTTCAAATCTGAGAGAAAAAGGAAAGGAACAGCTCAAGTAAAATTCTATTGGTTAGTTTAGGGATTCCTTTTGTGATTATTGGTTTCTCTAGTGGAAGATGTGTCTTCATGGAAGACACTGTTTCACCATTTTTAAATTCTCAATAAAATCAGATTTAATTTTATTCGTTTTACATTTGTACATTGAAGTTCATATTTATAAAAAAAATTATGAATCATCTAAAGGTTGATTAGCTATTCTTTATTAGTGAACATGATTGTGGTAATTGATATGTTCTGCTAGATTTGTTTTGTACACACAAACATATAAAACATGTCTATGTAAAGTGTATAATTGCAAATTATGCCCCTGTTTGATTAAGCTAAAAATCTGAATTAAAATCTAAGTCAAGATTAATAATTAATTTTAATCACACATTTCATTTGACTCATAATTCTTCAACCATACATTTTATCAATTTTTATCAAAATTTACGAAATTTCTATTTCTTATCTAAACCAAACGTGGATTATATCAAATCTTAAATTTAGCATCATTACTATTAATGTTTGTGTATCTTATTATTGCTTAAAGGAGAACCTATAATATGCATTTAGTTTTGTTATGAATTGATTGCAAGATAATGTCAATAATGAAATAAATAAGAATAAAATAAGAACACTAAAATTTATGTGGAAACTTAAGATGGAAAAAGTCATTGGTAAATGAGGAGAATTTCACTATAATCAATAATGAATGTATTTACAATATCAAAATTTCAATACTCTCAATTCAAAACTAAACTTTTCAACTCTCAAGATAAAATCTAAGTCAAAATTAATAATTAATTTTAATCACACATTTCATTTGACTCATAATTTTTCAACCATACATTTTATCAATTTTTATCAAAATTTACTAAATTTCTATTTCTTATCTAAACCAAACGTGGATTATATCAAATCTTAAATTTAGCATCATACAATTAATGATTGTGTATCTTATTATTGCTTAAAGGAGAACCTATAATATGCATTTAGTTTTGTTATGAATTGATTGCAAGATAATGTCAATAATAAAATAAATAAGAATAAAATAAGAACACTAAAATTTATGTGGAAACCTAAAATGGAAAAAGTCACTGGTAAATGAGGATAATTTCACTATAATCAATAATGAATGTAGGGATGGCAGTGGGGCGGGNATTTGAGATTGGGCATTCCGATCCCTACGCTGCTTTTCTTCCTATGTCTAGGTTGAAGGCATCTTATCAAAGTTAAGCAATGCTTCCTCCAAATCCATTTGCGTGAGAACTGGTCACATCTTTACTTGTTATAAAGTAAATCTCATGTTTCGATCAAATAATGGAATATTATATTTCATTGATGCCATGTGAAAAATTAATCTTGCTCTGATACACTCGTTGTTAATTGATCACCAGATAATGACAATAATAAAATAATCAAGAACAACTATGAACAACAAAATTTATGTAAAAATCTCATATGGAAAAAGCCACAAGAAAAAGAGAAAATCTCAATATAATCAATAATGAATATGTTTATATTATCAAGATTTCAATACTCTCAATTAAAGTCTAAACTTTTCAACTCTCAAGATATTATCGAATGTGTATATGGAGATACAACAATATAGAATATTTATAGGAGCCTCTTTTGAAGTTCTAAATAAAGAAGAATACATCAAATCCTAAAAAATCGAATTTAACCTGTCCAGCTAGGGCCTCGGCGTTGCGACACCAAGCACAACGCTCGGGGCTAACATTAAAACAAGGAGCGTCGATGCCCCTTGCTTCTTTTTTCTTAAGGGCGATGCGGCGCCTCGACGATGGAGTTGCGACGCCCAATTTCAGTGGTAAATTCTCCAAGCCCTTTTATTCACCTCAAAGTCCTTTTTCAAATCAAACTTTCAATTCTTGACGAAATTTGATCTATATCAATTTGGACTACTAGAGCCAAAATTCATTAGACTTCTTTTATTCAATCAAACACCAAATTACATGGAATTTGGGTTACATCATAACAAATAACCACTTTGAACCAAATTCCAACATAGGAAATTCAAAAACACATCTCCAAGTAAATACCACTCCACATCTTTCAAACAAGTCCCAATGGGCTAAATCAATGACAAACACCAATTAAGTTCAAGCAATGCTCAAACTTAGCGATGGAAAGTGATTTTGTCATCATATCAACAGGATTATCCTTGTTATCAATATTGTTCACTACAATATCACTACGAGCAATCACATCACGCACAAAATGATACCTCACATCAATGTGCTCAATCCTCCGGTAAAACATCTGATACTTAGTTAAGAAAATAGCACTCTGACTATCACAATATATTGTAGTAATCTGCAAGTCTTCATTGATTTCACCAATCAATCATCTCAACCACATAACCTCCTTATATGCCTCTGTAATGTTCATGTACTCTATATCTATTCTAGACAAAGCTACTATATTCTGCAAAGTAGTTTTTCAGTTGATAGCATAGCCTCTAAGGGTAAACACATATCTCGTAAGTGATCTACTCTTATTAAGATTTCTTGTATAATCTGAATCCATATACCAACTGACTCAATTTGTATTTCTATGAAAATGCAAACAAGCATTAGAAGATCCCCTCAAGTATTTGAATATTCACTGCACTGCTTTCCAATGTTCCTTGCTATGATTTGTCATGTACCAAATCTAGTATTGTATTGACTATAGCATACATAAGTAAACCAAATGTACTGGAATAAGAAACCCGAGACATGTAATCAATGTCTTCATCTGACTGAGAACACAAACCAGATGATAATTTAAAGTGGGCAACCAGAGAGTACGAAAGCCTTAGCATTCAGCATATTGAACTTTTGAAGCACTTTTTCAATGTACCCTTTCTGAATCAAATACAATCTGTCAGCCTTTATATCCCTCAAGATTTCCATACATAAATCTTCCTTACTGTACCCAAATATTTCATATCAAACTCCTTACTAAGTCGAGAATTCACTTTCGTGACCTCTGCTTTATCCTTAACTGATATGAGTATATCATCACCATATAATAATAAATATGTAATCGATCCACCATCTCCCTTTCTGAAGTACACACAACTATAGTAATTATTTCTAAAGAAACTATGAGTAGTCATAAATGAATCGAACCTTTTATACCACTGACTCAGTGATTGCTTCAATCCATACAAGCTTTTCTTCAACAAACATGCATAATCTTCCTTTTCAAAAATAGTGAAACCCTCTGGTTGTTGCATGTAAATGCTCTTTTCAAGTTCTCCATGTAAGAATATTGTTTTGACATTCATCTGCTCAAGTTCTAAATCATTCTTAGTCACCACTATAAGTAAAGCCCGAATAAAACTAAGATTTGCAACTGGTGAGAACCATCTGTGAATTCAACACCTAAAATCTGACTGTATCCCTTTGCTAGCAATTTGACCTTATACCTTGCATCTTCAATCCTTGATGTGCATTCATTTCTTTTGAACATTCACTTACAACATTTTTATCCTTAGATAATTTCACAAAGTCTCAAGTATTATTTTTATTCAATTACTACGTCTCCTCCTACATAGCAATTAACCATCTGCTAGAATCATTACAATTGATTGCCTCTGAATATGTAACCAGGTCCTCAATGGAATCAGTACTTGTTTGTACGAAAATATGTATCGCTTTTAAAACTACCACAAGTGCACGGTTCGTAACAAATAATAAAGTGAAATTTAGAGTTTCGAATATCATCCCACGAAGATTGATTTAGTTTAATTCCTATTACCGAGACCTTAACCGAATCTATGAAAATTGAGATAATTGTAAATATTTGTAACTAAACCATGATAGGGTTACAATTTAAACTAACTCTATTAACTAAATGCAAATAAATGTTCAAATGCAAATTGAATGTTTTCTTATGAATTATAAATGAGCACTAGGATTACGAATCCCCATGCAAAGCTCACCTTGAATTTAGTTCTACAACATTGACAACATGCTTGATAATTTGAAGAATCAATGATCCTAATATATCCAACAATCTCTCTCGAGAATTGTTGGACCTATTCATGAAAACCACCCGACTATATCTCTATGACAAATGCAAATTCACAAGAATGCAAGTAGTTTTATGATCACTTAGAGATTCACGCAAAGTATAGGGGTATATTTCTATCCCCTATCGGACCCTACGATGATTAATACCTTGTCAAATCTATTTTCCTTCTCTCGAATGTATAAAATAGATTACTACACTCACACAATCACATGCATAATAATTGTGGAAATATTAAGTGAATAAAAATCATTCAAAACTCAAAAACATGTTTTAATTGTCAAATATTGCAAAACTAGAATTCAAAGTTTACATAACAAAGTTCATCGATTTCCTAGCACATAAATAACTACCCTAACATGGAGAAAAGAATAAAATGCAAAAATAATATAAGATAAGACATCAGCAAATAATAATTAAGCTTGAAAGTCCAAAAATCTTATTGTTGTGCTTTGAAATCCTTACTTTGAGATCTCCTTCAAGTGTATTCTAGGTTTTTTTTTCTTGTATGGTGCCTCCCCCTCCGTTCTGGACAGTTTTAGGCTTTTATACTCGACCTCGATTCATTACCAAAGAGGTTGAACGGAATAAGGAAAACAAGAATTTTGCGAAACGAAACCACCATGCAAGTGCATAGTGTTATTCCATGTGACCACATGGAATATCAACCCCCCTCCTTTTTTCCCCTGATCCGGTGTGTGCGACCGCATAGAAAGGTCTACCATGCGGCCACATGGTGGAAGCAACTTTCTATTTTCTTCATTTTGTTTCTCGAAATTCATTCTCTCTTGTCTTGGCCTCTTTTGGTTATTTTTTTTCTTCGTCATCACATGCATCCTTCGATTTATGATCTAGTTCATTACTTTCTTGAGTCAGGCCACGGGTTGTCTTTTGGCTATTTGCATTTTGGTCCCTGAACTTTTGTTTTCTTTTTTTGTTTTTCTTTCTTTTCGCAAATTCTCTTATGTTCCACCAAATCCATCAATATAGTGCTGCAAAACGAACTTAGATAGAATTAAGCCATATTCGAACGCTTGTGTCAACAACTAGTCATGTTATGTGGTCAAATAAGCGTTGAAAAATGCACTTATCAATACTGTCAACCACGCTCAATGCATAAGCTACCAAATATGCTTCTCCATACCTTTGTGGAGGTTTAATCTACTTGTGAGGTCCATCCTTAGCAATTGAATACTTGTATTTTCACTTGTCATAAAGTAAATCTCATATTTTGATCAAATAATGAAATATTATATTCCATCAACGTCATACGGAAAAATAAACATTATTCTGCTACCATTTGTTATGAACTGATCGCAAGATAATGCAATAATAAAATGAACAAAAATAAAATAAGAACATCAAGATTTATATGAAAACTCAAGATGAGAAAAAATCACAAACAGAGGAGAAGATTTTCACCATAATCAATAATTAATATGTTCACAATATCAAGATTTCAATACTCTCAATTGAAATCTAAACTCTCTAAACTCTCAAGATGTTATTGAATGTTTATGTGAAGATACAATAATATAGAATACATATAGAAGCCTCTTAAGAGTTCTAGATGAAGAAGAATACATCAAATCCAGAAAAAATTTTCCTGTCCAGGTGGTGCCTTGGCATCGGGGAAGGCGCCCCAGCGCCCAAGGTGTAAAATTGAAATAGGGACGCTGCTTCCTTCTTTCTTAAGGGCGCCACGACGATGGCGTCGAGATGCCTGGTCTAGATGGTAAATTCTCCAAGCCCCTTTTATTCACCTTAAAGTCATTTTTCAAGTCAAACTTCCAATCCTTTATGAAATTTAATCTATATCAATTTGGACTCTCAAAGTCAAAACTCCTTAAACTTCTTTTATTCAACCAAACACCAAATCATATGAAATTTGGATCACACCACAACAAGTTTCATATTTTTTCTACGCTGGAAGCGTTAATGAACCTACAATAGCATAACCTCGTGGAATAACAATAAGAAGATCCTAGAGAGAAACGATATTTACAATTCCTATTGATTAGATGGATTATCTACAAGAGTCAGATGTTGACTTAGGAATTGCAGATAATCCAATTTCTTTTTCTCAAGCTATTGAAAGGTTGATTCTTCTGAATGGGTTGATGTAGTGGAAGAAGAGCTAAAATCAATATATCAAAATCAAGTTTGATACCTTGTTGAGCTGTTTGAAGATTGTAAGAGGGTCGGATGTAAACAGATATTTTAGATCAACTACGATGCAAAGGACGGGATCCTTCCTAGGTTTAAGATGCACACATATTGAACGCTTATCTAAAGGTTGATTAGCTATTCTTATTATTAGTGAACATGATGGTGGTAATTGATATGTTCTGCCAGATTTGTTTTGTACATACAAACATATAAAACGTCTAGGTAAAGTGTATAATTGCAAATTATGCCCTTGTTTGACTAAGCTAAAAATCTGAATTAAAATCTAAGTCAAAACTAATAATTAATTTTAATCACACATTTCATTTGACTCATAATTTTTCAACCATACATTTTATAATTTTTATCAAAATTTACTAAATTTCTATTTCTTATCTAAACCAAACGTGGATTATATCAAACCTTAAATTTAGCATTATTACAATTAATGATTTTGTATCTTATTATTGCTTAAAGGAGAACCTATAATATGCATTTAGTTTTGTTATGAATTGATTGCAAGATAATGTCAATAATGAAATAAATAAGAATAAAATAAGAACACTAAAATTTATGCGGAAATGTAAGATAGAAAAAGTCACTGGTAAATGAGGAGAATTTCACTATAATCAATAATGAATGTATTTACAATATCAAGATTTCAATACTCAATTGAAATCTAAACTTTTCAACTCTCAAGATATTATCGAATATGTGGAGATACAACAATATGGAATATTTATAGGAGCCTCTTTTGAAGTTCTAAATAAAGAAGAATACATAAAATCCTAAAAAATCGAATTTAACCTGTCCAGCTGGGGCCTCAGCGTTGCGACACCAAGCACGACGCTCGGGGCTAACATTAAAACAGGGAGCGTCGATGCCCCCTGCTTTCTTTTTTCTTAAGGGCGATGCAGCACCTCGACGATGGAGTTGCGACGCCCAATTTCAGTGGTAAATTCTCCTAGCCCTTTTTATTCACCTCAAAGTCCTTTTTCAAATCAAACTTTCAATTCTTGACGAAATTTGATCTATATCAATTTGGACTCCTAGAACCAAAATTCATTAGACTTCTTTTATTCAATCAAACACCAAATTACATGGAATTTGGGTTACATCATAACAAATATCCACTTTGAACGAAATTCCAACATGGGAAATTCAAAAACACATCTCCAAGTAAATACCACTCCACATCTTCCAAACAAGTCTCAATGGGCTAAATCAATGACAAACACCAATTAAGATCAAGCAATGCTCAAACTTAGCGATGGAAAGTGATTTTGTCATCATATCAGCATGATTATCCTTGTTATCAATATTGCTCACTACAATATCACTACGAGCAATCACATCACGCACAAAATAATACCTCACATCAATGTTCTCAATCCTCCCGTGAAACATCTGATACTTAGTTAAGAAAATAGCACTCTGACTATCACAATATATTGTAGAAATCTGCAAGTCTTTATTGATTTCACCAATCAATCATCTCAACCACATAACCTCCTTATATGCCTCTGTAATGTTCATGTACTCTACATATATTCTAGACAAAGCTACTAAATTCTGCAAAGTAGTTTTTCAGTTGATAGCATAGCCTCCAAGGGTAAACACATATCTTGTAAGTGATCTACTCTTATCAAGATTTCTTGTATAATCTGAATCCACATACCCACTGATTCCATTTGTATTTCTATGAAAATGCAAACAAGCATTAGAAGAGCCCCTCAAGTATTCGAATATCCACTGCACTGCTTTCCAATGTTCCTTGCCATGATTTATCATGTACCAAATCTAGTCTTATATTGACCATAGCATAATAAGTAAACCAAATGTATTGGAATAAGGAACCCGAGACATGTAATCAATGTCTTCATCTGTCTGAGAACACAAACCAGATGATAATTTAAAGTGGGCAGGCAAGAGAGTACGAAAGCTTTAGCATTCAGCATATTGAACTTTTGAAGCATTTTTTCAATGTACCCTTTCTGAATCAAATACAATCTGTCAGCCTTCACATCCCTCAAGATTTCCATACATAAATCTTCCTTACTGTACCCAAATATTTCATATCAAACTCCTTACTAAGTCGAGAATTTTCTTATGTGACCTCTGCTTTATCCTTAACTGATATGAGTATATCATCACCATATAATAATAAATATGTAATCGATCCACCATCTCCCTTTCTAAAGTACACATAACTATCGTAATTATTTCTAATGAAACTATGAGTAGTCATAAATGAATTGAACCTTTTATACCACTGACTCAGTGATTGCTTCAATCCATGTAAGCTTTTCTTCAACAAACATGCATAATCTTCCTTTTTAAAAACAGTGAAACCATCTGGTTGTTGCATGTAAACGCTCTCTTCAAGTTCTCCATGTAAGAATGTTGTTTTGACATTCATTTGCTCAAGTTCCAAATCATTCTTAGCCACCACTATAAGTAAAGCCCGAATAAAACTAAGATTTGCAACTGGTGAGAACCATCTGTGAATTCAACACCTAAAATTTGACTGTATCCCTTTGCTATCAATTTGACCTTATACCTTGCATCTTCAATCCTTGATGTGCATTCATTTCTTTTGAACATTCACTTGCAACATTTTTATCCTTAGATAATTTCACAAAGTCTCAAGTATTATTTTTATTCAATTACTACGTCTCCTCCTACATAGCAATTAACTATCTGCTAGAATCACTACAATTGACTGCCTCTGAATATGTAACCAGGGTCCTCAGTGGAATCAATACTTGTTGTACGAAAATATGATTCACTTTTAAAACTACCACAAGTGCACGGTTCGTAATAAGTAATAAAGTGGAATTTAAAGTTCCGAATATCTTTCTACGAAAATTGATTTAGTTTAATTCCTATTACCGAGACCTTAATCGAATCTATGAAAATTGAGATGATTGTAAAGATTTATAACTAAACTATGACTACATTACAATTTAAACTAACTTTATTAACTAAATGCAAATAAATTTCAAATGCAAATTGAATGTTTTCTTATGACTTATAAACGAGCAGTACGATTACGAATCTCCATATAAAGCTCACCTTGAATTTAGTTTTACAACATTGACAACATACTTGATAATTTGAAGAATCAATTATCCAAACATATCCAACAATCTCTCTCGAGAATTGTTGGACATATTTATGTAAACCACCTGACTATATCTCTATGACAAATGCAAATTCACAATAATGCATATAGTTTTATGATCACTTAGAGATTCACGCAAAGCATATGGTATATCTCTATCCACTATCTGTCCCTACGATGATTAATACATTGTCAAATCTATTTTCTTTCTTTCAAATGCATATAATAGATCACTACACTCACACAATCACATGCATAGTAATTGTGAAAATATTAAGTGAATAAAAATCATTCAAAACTCAAAAATGTGTTTTAATTATCAAATATTGCAAAACTAGAATTCAAAGGTTACATAGAAAGGTTCATCGATCTCCTAGCACAGAAATATCTAGCCTAACATGGAGAAAGAATAAAATACAAAAATAATATAAGAGAAGACATCACGAAATAACAATTAAGCTTGAAAATCTTGTTGTTGTGCTTTGAAATCCTTGCCTCCAGATCTTTTCAAAGTGTATTCTAGGTTTTTTTCTCATATGGCGCATCCCCCTCCATTCTAGATGATTATGGGCTTTTATACTCGACCTCGATTCATTATCTAAAGAGGTTGAACGAAATAAGGAAAACAGGAATTTCGCGAAACGAAACTACCATGCGGCCGCATGGTGTTATTCCATGCAACCATATGGAATATCAACCTTCCTCATTTTTTTCGCTGATCCGGTGTGTGCGACTGCATGGAAAGGTCTACCATGCGGCCGCATGGTAGAAACAACTTTCCATTTTCTTCATTTTGGTCTTCGAAATTCATTCTCTCTTGTCTGAGCCTCTTTTGGTCATTCTTTTTCTTCTATCATCCCATGCATCCCTCGAATTATGATCTAGTTCATGTACGTTCTTGAGTAGGGCCTCGGGTTATCTTTTAGCTATTTGTATTTTGGTCCTCTGAACTTTTTTTTTTTTCCTTTCTTTTTCGCAAATTTTCTCTTACGTTCCACCAAATTCATCAATATAGTGCTACAAAACAAACTTAGATAGAATTAAGCCATATTCGAGCGCTAGTGTCAACAATTAGTCATATTATGTGGCCAAATAAGCGTTGAAAAATGGACTTATTAACTCCCCCAAACTTAGACTATTGTTTGTCCTCAAACAAGAAAATGACTTTATTCAAAACAAACATGGTTTGATAACCGACGGTGTCTCAAGATTGGTATTCATTAATCAGCACACCTAGAATAATGTCAATAGCACACAATTTAAAATCAACCTTTACCTGGTGAGTGCGAAACCCAACATGTGTATGCGTGAACTCATGTCAACATATCAAGTTCAAAACTTGCTCATTTCCAACCCACAGTGGTCATGTTTTCCTTTCTCTGCTCGAGAAATGCGAATACCCCCAAACTTATTTTATTCACTCAATTTTTCGGGGTGTGTTCTAAAGTTGAACTCATTCACATCTGTTCCTTACCCTATCTTAGTTTAAACGAGTCGAACTATCACAAGTTCACATTTCAACAAGCAGGGACTCTCTTATTTTTGATTACTTCAACCGTTAAGACTAAATTAAACTACTTATCTCGCATTAAAAGTGTAGTTCTATTAACTGAATGTCTTGCGGCTCAGTAAAAGTTTTTTCTTTTTAATTATATATATATATATATATATANCTTAAACTTTCTAAATGACTCATGTAACAAGCTTTCGGCTGATGACTCCCAAGGCAGATGATCATAGGGCACCAGGTTTTAACCCTTGCAGGCTTATTCACTCGAGTTATACATGCTCAAAAAAATATTTATTCATTCTTTTTATTCAAGCAGTGACTAGTGATATGCCCCTTATTTTACAAACGTCCAACCTTTAGAACATTCCCCTAAACTAAGACTTTCACCTCATCTTCATCTCATTGGTTTCCAATAATCCACACAAGAAATTGGCATGCATGGAGCCCCTACCTATCTCAACGGTCCCTTACAACGATTCAAACACCTCCAAACTGTTCTAAAAATGGATCATGGTTAAGTTCAATAGATGTTATTTGGATCTATTCGCTATGTTCAACTATCTTTTACATAGTAAACCAAATCATCAACTCAAAATGAAAACATGAGTGTCGTGTACGAATTATGTCAAGTTTTATGCAAACAGGTATTGATCAATCAAATTGTGCACCATATCCATAGTTTCCAATACATTATAATCCAATATCCACATCATTACCGGCAAGTCTTTCAAAACCCACACAAGCACACAATTCAAATTTAATGCTATAAATTAAATAACTAAAGAAAACTGAAACTAACTAAATGAAGACTGCATAAAGAAAGTTCAAATTTTTTTTAAATCACTCGACAAACACATGAAAAACAGTAAATTAAAGCAGTAAAGTAACCCAATTATGATGGGTGATTATACCACCCCCCAAACTTACATCGAACATTACCCTCAATGTTAGAATATTAAAACAAACGTTAAACATGCATAATTGAGGACATCAAAAACACTGAGAGAGACTGGTACTCCCCTTATCAATATGGACGTGGTGGTGGGTAGCTGGGACCCGCGTGCCGTCTCCAGGTGGTGGAGGGAGCCGATCCAGGATCTGCTACATCAACTCATATTGGTGGGAAAGCTCGGACTGAAGACCCTGAATGATAGTGGTCTGTTCTCCAACCTCTGTTTCCATGTTGCCTAGGCGATCCCATGTTTCAACATCCCATTGATCGTGTCTATTTCTCGCCGAGCTGCGAGGGACTCCCGACTGGCAGTGGATGTGAAGTGTTGTACGAAAAATATCGAATTAAAACCACCGCAAGTGTACGATTCGTTGACAAGTAGTAAAATAGATTTTGAGTCCAAATATAATTCCATCAAGGATTGATTAGTTCCAATTCTAATTACCATGACCTTAACTGAAACTATAAAATGATGAGAATGTTTATTTTAATAAATTTCCAAGATAGTTGAATCAAAATAGAAAACTAGAATTTTCACCCAGAAATCCTTCTATGCACTGCATAGTATCTTGAAACTGGCACTGGAATTCACTGAAGGCACCTATGCGACTGCATAGTGTTAAAAACTTTCAAGATGTGGTAATTTGGTCCTTGAACTTCATTTTGTCTTTCTTGACCTCTTTTCCAACTCCTTGTTCTTCCAACGTGTCATTTCAATGCCCAATTAGATCGTTTCATCTTCACATCTTCGATCTCTCCTCCGGATCATCTTTTGGTTATTTTCACATTAGTCTCTAAACTTTTGTTTTCTTTCGTTTTAGTCCTTTTAGTTCTTTTGCATAGAATTAAGCTATATTTCAATTTATTTCCAACAATAATCTATATTTTGTGACCTAGATAGGTGTGTAAAGCGCACTTATCAACACCCCGATAATATGGTTTAGTAACTTGAATTAATGTTTATCCTCAAACAAAACTGTAACTTAATTCCACATAAAACATGGTTTAATAACCTACTGTGTCTCAAAATTGGAATTTAGTACTAAACAAAATGAACAACTTTAACAGTGCAAAAATCAAATCAATCTCCACCGATAATACGCATAACTCAACATTTATGTGTGTGAAAACTCATGCCAACATATTAAGATCTCGATTAGTTCACCACCTGACCTATAGTTGTCAAATATTTTCTTACATCGCTCGAGAGATGCACATACCCTAAACTTATTCTTTTCACTCTATTTTCCTCGGGGTGTAGTCTAAAGTTGAACTCTTTTACATCTATTTCTTACCCTCTCTTAGTTTGGATAGATCTTACTATTACAATTTAACATTTCAACAAGTCGAGATTCTCATATATTTTTGATTGTTTTAACTTTTAAGACTAAACCAAGTTACTTGTCTCTCAATAAATGTATCATTCTATCGACCGAATGTCTGGGCTTGATCAATGAATTTTTTTTTGTAACATCTTCTCATTTTCTTCTATATAATCCATGTAACGAGTTTCAGGTCGATAACTCCCAGGTCAGATGACCATATGTCACCGAGTTTTCAACCACCCTCACAAGCTTATTCACTCGAGTTATACAGACTCAAAAATATGTTTTTATTCTTTTTATTCATATATAAATTAGTGTTATACCCCTTTTCTTTTAGACATCCAGTTTCTAAAACTAACATCTAACTTAAAGCTTTTACCTCGTCTTCATCTCATGATTTTAGACAATCTACATAGGTTGATATCATGTACGAAATCCATATTCATCTCCATATTTCTCTATAATAGCTCAACCATCTCCAAACTACTCTATAATTGGATCATGAAGTAATACAACAGAGGTTATTTGAGTCCACATTTTATGTTCAACTATTCTCTATATATTGAATCAAATCACTAGCAAAATATGTCAAACATGAGTATCATGCATAAAAATTTGTCAAGTTTCACATAAACAATCTTTGATTAATCTAATAGTGCACTATCTCTATTGTTCATAGTCCCAGCAAAGTTATCAAAAATACACAAGCACACAAAAACTCTAATCTAATGTTAGAAAAAAATAGATCAAAACTGAATAAAACCTTAATACAAATTTCAGTTTTTTGTTTAAAATTTTTTTCCTTTTTTTTTTACACAATCACATAAAAATGAAAGTAACATGATGAATGGAAGTATTTCCATTCCCACCCCAAACTTATACAGAACAATGTCCTCAATGTTTAAAAAATAAAGAAAACTTACATGCACATATAATTAATGACATATTCTCATAAATATAAAGAAAATGGGGTTAGGAATACTCATCTGATCAATGTAGATGTGAAGTTGCAGATAATAGAGTAGAAAAGTGTGGACCATGCATAGACTCTTTATGTCCTGTAAAAACGATGGATGACGCCATATTATTAAAAAAGATAAAAAATGCAGAATATTTCTAATTTAATACATAAAATGAAATAAATAAAAGAGAAGAATTTGTTGGGTTGTCTCCTAACCAGCACTAGTTTGTAATCTATAGCTTAAATGTTCTTCGGTTAGTTCATGGTGGTTCAAGTCGAAGAATGTCACCACTGTAATTCTTGCAGTTGCCAGCTTTACATTCTCTTTTAGCTTGCCAAAGTGTGAATTCACCATTCTCGTCTCTACCAAGAAGTCCTCCTAATTTTGGTTTCCTCTTCTAGCAATTTTGTTGAAAGGATGTTCGTCTTCATTAATAAATTGACACTTTTCGAGGGCTGATGGTTGTGTGGATAGATTATATAGTTTAAAAACTTCTTACTCCTCATTTACCCTTAAGATTAGCTTACCTTTCTCTAGATCAATCAAAATTTGACTCGTTGCTAAGAATGGTCTCCCTAAGATTATTTGAATGTTTCTTTCATCTTCTATGTCTAGAATAAGGAAGTCTGATGGATAGATGAATTTTTCCATTTTAATCAGCACATCTTCTATAATCCCTCTGGGGTGGATTAGGGACCTATCAGCCAGCTGCAGAGTCACCGTTATTGCTTTAGCCTATCCCAAATCGAGTTTCTTGAAAATAAAAAGTGACATCAAGTTAATACTTGCATCAGTATCACATAAAGTATGAAAAATACCGGCTTCTCCAATTGAAATAGGTAAGGTGAAGCTTCTTGGATCTTTAAGTTTGGGAGGTAATTTCTTTTGTAATCTTGCACCGCTATCCTCTGTCAGTACCACAATTTCAAATTCTAGAAGCTTTTTCTTATTTGATATCATCACTTTCAAAATTTTCCATAACTTGAAATTTGTCTTATTGTATCTATGAATGGAATATTAATGTGGAGTTTTCGTAGCACATCCAAAAACTTCTCAAATAGTTGGTCTCGCTAGTGTCTCTCAACCTTTGTAGGAATGGGATATGATGCTCATAAGGTTGATAGGAACGGTTGCCTTAACCAGTGGTGTATCTGAACTCTCTTTAGTAGATACCTCTATCGTCTGTTCAGTCTGTTCCACTTGCTCCTCATCTGAAGAAGGTATTGTTTCCTTACTCACGGCAGGTCTCTTGACATGAATTTCTAGTAGTTGCACTTCACTCCTGGTGGTGATTGCTTTCACAGATGTATCCTCAATTATTTCATTTCTCAAAATCCATATGGCCATCACCTGCTCCTTGGGATTAGTTTCAGTATTACTTGGCAAGACACCTGGTACTCTGCTTGTTATAGAAAATGCCAATTACCCTGCTTGAGTCTCCAGCTTTTTAATAGTAGCACCCTAATTTTGGAAATTTATTTCAGTCATTCTCATGAACTGGTTAGTTGTTTTCATGTATTTATCTGTCTTTTCCATGAGTTTTGCAAACATCTCCTCCAACTGGGGTTTTTTCTCCTACTGAAGCTGTCCTTGGACTTGGTTGTGATTTTAATTTTGATTGTGATTTTGATTTCCAGCCCAAGAGAAATTTGGATGATTTTTCCACCCCGAATTGTAAGTGTTGGAATGGGGATTGTTGTGCTGATGTTGACCCCACTGGACATACTCCACTTATTCCATTCCTTGTGAAAGGATGGGATATTCAATTGTACCATATTCAGCCCCACACTCCTCACAACTAAACTTTCTTGTGATCACTTTGATGTTTGTGATATGCTCTCCACCTTGTGAAATAAGGAATCATCTTTGCAGATAAGGCCGAATAGGTATCTACCTCGTAGACTCCAACTGATTTCTTTGGACCCACTTGATCTGAAGACCACATGGCCGAAGTACTAGCCATTCTTTCAAACAACTCACAAGCTCCATCAATCGTTCTTGTGGTTCGGGAGCCATTTGATGATGAGTCCACCATACTCCTAAAAGCTGGAAGTAATCGTATATAGAAGAATCTGATTTGTGATGGTTTGTCGAACCCATGTTGAGGACATTTCCTTAGCATATTCTTAAATCTGTTCTATGCTTCATCAAATGACTTAAATTCATTCTGGCTAAATATTGATATTTCGTGCCTCAATCTATCCATTTTGGACGGTGAGAAGAATTTTGTGCAGAATTTGTGGGCCAAATCGTTCCAAGTAGTTATACTCGCCACATGAAGTGAATCTAGTCACTCAAGTGCTTTATCCTGCAATGTGTGTGGGAATAACCTCAGCATGATATAATCTTCTAATATTCCTTGGTATCTGAAGTGTTGACACATATCCAAGAACCGGGATATATGTGTATGTAGATTCTCATTAGCCAACCAGTAGAACTGATGCCCATTTTGGAAGAGTTGGATGACATTAGGTTTCAGCTAAAAGTTTGGCTGTTCGAATCGGGGGTACACAATGCTGGATTGACTTTAGATAACGAATGGTGACAACAAATCTCCAAGTAACATGTTTCCCTCATCTTCATCCTCTTCCTCTACATTGACTGGAACTGCAGGACTTCTTAATGGGTCAATTTGTTGATTATCCATTAGTATTTGTTCTTGGTCTTCCTACTGTGCTATTTTAGCTTATCTTTGCCTACGATGAAAGGTTCATTCAATCTCCAAATCAGTTGGAAGTAGTTTACCGCCCAACGACCTTAGCATGCAAAACCTAGAGGAGTGACAACAGTAGCACTTAGATCAACCCAAGAGAAAGACTAAATAAAATAAAATACGTAAAATAAAAATTACAGATAAATTTGAATTAGTTTCTAAGTAAATAAAATTAAACTAATACTCAATATCCGCAGTGGCGTCAAAAACTTGTTGTACGAAAATATATCGAATTAAAACCATCGCAAGTGTACGGTTCGTTGACAAGTAGTAAAATGAATTTTCAGTCCCAAGTATCGTTCCCACAAGGATTGATTAGTTCTCATTCTAATTATTGCGACTTTAATCGAAACTATAAAATGATGAGAATGTTTGTTTTAATAAATTTGTAACTAAATTAATCTAATTATGTTATAATGAATGATTTAACTAAACTGAATGCAAATGACGTTGAATGTATTTTGAATTTTTCGAATGTATGATGAATGTACTAGGATCCTGAATCCCTATGTAATATTCATCTCAAAACTTAGTTCTACACATTGACACACGATTGAATTATTGAAGAATCAATGTTCCTAAATTATCTAACAGTCTCACTCGAGTAAAGTTAAACATATTCAAATGTATGACCCAACTATATTTTTATGATAGATACGAACATATAAGAATGCATTAATGACTTTATGAACAATTAAAGATTCACATAAGACATAGCGGTATATTTCTATTCCCTATCGGACCTTATAATAATTTATATATGTCGAACATATTTACCTTCTTTCGAATGCATGAAATAAACCACCAAACTCAAACAATCATTTGTGCATATAATTGTGGAGAAAAAAAAACATATAAATCATTTAAATATCCCAAAACATGTTTTTACTATCAAGAATGTAAAATTAAGAAATAAAACTCATATTACATAGTTTATATAGTCCTAGTATAGAATTAATCTAGCCTAGCATGGTTGAGGGAAGAAAATCAGAAAAATAAGTGAAGAACAATATCATCCAATTTAATTCTTGAGATTAATCTTCGCGTTGTGGTGTTGTTCTTCATGTTCGTTCTCTTTTTCTCTCTGAAAATCTCCTAAAAACACTCTCCCTCGTTCTGGACGACCCTAGGATCTAAATACATGACCCAAGATTTGTTTCCATGGGTAGTTAAATCAAAATAGGAAACCAAAATTTTCGCCCAGAAATCCTTCTATGCAACCACATATTTCTTATCTATGCGACCGCATAGTATCTTGAAACCGGCATTGAAATTCACTGAAGGCACCTATGCGACCCCGCATAGTGTTAAAAACTTTCAAGATGTGGTAATTTGGTCATTGAACTTCATTTTGCCTTTCTCGACCTCTTTTCCAACTTCTTCTTCTTCTAATGTGTCATCTCAATCTTCACATCTTTGATCACTCCTCCAGATTATCTTTTGGTTATTTTCACATTAGTCCTTGAGATTTTGTTTTATTCCATTTTAGTTCTTTTTTCCATTGATTTTCGAAATTTCCACCATCTTCATCATTATTGTCCTACAAAACAAAATTTGCATAGAATTAAGCTATATTCCAATTTATTTCCAACAATAATCCATATTTTGTGACCTCGCTAAGTGTGTAAAATACTCTTATCAACGCTGCCTATATGTTCTGGGATTTTTGCTATTTTCTCTCTTTTTTTTCGTTTTAGACTCGATTATTTGGCATCNATAATCCATATTTTGTGACCTAGATAGATGTGTAAAACTCACTTATCATGAAGCGCTCAACTCGCTGTAGCTCAGTTTGCATCGTCTGCACCTTCGTACTCATGCCCCCAAAGGCCTGCTGAAGACTTTGAATGTCTCGGCTGGAGCCGGTCATGGTAGCAAACATCTGTCTCAGCAACTATATGTCGACGTCCGACTGTAGTGGTGGCTGGGCTTGAGGAAACTCGATATCTACACCCTCGTCCCCTGTACAACCTGCTGCTATGTTTACTGTACCCACGCCAACTTCTCTCTGTGGTTCACCGACCCCTCTTTTGTGCTTCCAACGTGCTGATTAATGAGCTCAATTTCTCTGGGAGTTCTCCTGGTGGGATAGGGAGGCCCGAGAATTTGTAAATGACGCTGATAAAACTTGAAAATATCAAGGAGCTGCGACGGTAGCCCTAAACTCCCACTGCATGAATCTGCTCATAGATGAATATAGTAATATCAATCTTGTTCTCCCGAACCAAATGATATAGAAAATTGGCCTTAGGATTCGTAAATGTGGTGTAGTGTGAGGTCGTCTCGATGCTATGGCATATGAAGAGCCACGAGATAGTAATATAGGGAGTTAACTCAATTTGATGCCATTCCGCTGTCAAAAGTGGCCATGCATTAACACTTCTGCTACTTCAAGCCAATGGAAGTCGCTCGGGATAGGAACCACGTTATTCCACGATAGTTGGCAAAAATCGTAAATGACCTCAGGCGTAAACATGATCCATCTGTCCCTTACCCATGTCTGGTGATGGTGCTCAAATCCCGGTGTGTCAATCTCACTGTTAAAGTTCGCGTAGAACTCCCTGACTAGACTTTCATAGATAGGATGCGGTCGTTCCACTAATTTTTGCCAACCACAATTCTGAACCAAAGTGATTAATTCAAAACCCGAAAAGTTATCTAGCTTAAGTGGTAGCTCGGGGCTGATTGCCCAATGGTAGATGACTCGAAGTATTTGACACAAGCTCCACTGTCTATAAATCGTCGTACACCTCCTTCAAGTGTCTGTGTTCGGGCTGTGCCCGAAGTGGAGCCAACCTTTTCATTTCCCTTGGAAGTATGTTTAGGTGGCATTCTACACCACAAAGAAAATGGAAACATGTAAGTCATATGTGATGCAAAAAATAAATTCAAAATGGCTGGAAGATAATATAAGAAACATGTATCAAGCCCTTAAATGTATGTCACAACATGTAGGCCACGTATGTAGTCAAAAGGGTCAGATAATCAACTAAACAAAGTATAAAACAATGTCATGAAGCCATGCTCAACAAAATATGACTAGAAAGATGGATAACATATAACACATGTCAACGTGTGCCTCAAAAACCCAATATGGAAAATGTGACATTTATATTCATGTTCAACTAAGCAAGTTCGTAGTCAGACATCGTCGAGAAAAGTTGAACTTTACCCGAACAACTTTCGGGCATATGAAAGCATGTATAGTATTCTAACACATATCCAAAATTGAGATTATACGGAAGTTATATGGGCTTGAAACGTAAGGGCCGAAGTGAGGGCCGTGAGGTGCCATATGCCTAACTATGGTGTGTCTATGTACATTCCATAGTGAGTTTTGGTGTGTGAGAAGGCAATTTATATGGAGCATGAGCACAAAACACAACCTAAAATGTATGTGAACAATGTCAAATTCGATTGAAACCTAATTACATGCAAATGTTCACTTAAGCATTTTATCAAACACGTTGGAAGCATTAGTTTGGTTCAAGTGTTCTTCAATTCCATTCTCATACCTAATCCAAGATTCGTTTCATAGACACTCAATACTCAATAAACCAACATCTCCTAATGCACATCTCCTCCATAAAACATTCAAGCAAGCACGAAGTGAAAAGAAAACATTGGAACTTAGAGCAATGAATTTGGGACATACTTTGTAATCTTGAATGGAGATTGGAGAATTTGACGTGGTGAAGGTGGAAGTTGTGTGTTATTTGTGGTGTAATGTGTGTGCAAAATGAGTGCTTAGATAGGTGGTGTCATGAGTAGTGTCGTGTGTGGGGGATTTGGGGGGTTTGGTGCGGTTTAGTGTGATTGTGGTGTATGTGTGGGTGTGTTGAAATAAAAAGGGGGCGGAGGGAGGGGGCAAAAATACTCCATGCGGCCGCAAGTGCACGGTTCGTAACAAGTAATAAAGTGGAATTTAGAGCTTCGAATATCATTCCATGAAGATTGATTTAGTTTAATTCCTATTACCGAGACCTTAACCGAATCTATGAAAATTGAGATAATTGTAAAGATTTGTAACTAAACCATGATAGCGTTACAATTTAAACAAAATCTATTAATTAAATGCAAATAAATGTTCAAATGCAAATTGAATGTTTTCTTATGAATTATAAACGAGCACTAGGATCACGAATCCCCATGCAAAGCTCACCTTGAATTTAGTTCTACAACATTGACAACATGCTTGATAATTTGAAGAATCAACGATCCTAACATATCCAACAATCTCTCTCGAGAATTGTTGGACCTATTCATGAAAACCACCAGACTATATTTCTATGACGAATGCAAATTCACAAGAATGCAAGTAGTTTTATGATCACTTAGAGATTCACGCAAAGTATAGGGGTATATCTCTATCTCCTATCGGATCCTATGATAATTAATACCTTGTCAAATCTATTCTCCTTCTCATGAATGCATAAAATAGATTACTACACTCACACAATCACATGCATAATAATTGTGGAAACATTAAGTGAATAAAAATCATTCAAAACTCAAAAACAATTTTTAATTGTCAAATATTGTAAAACTAGAATTCAAAGTTTACATAACAAGGTTCATCGATTTCCTAGCACATAAATAACTAGCCTAACATGGAGAAAAGAATAAAATGCAAAAATAATATAAGATAAGACATCATCAAATAATAATTAAACTTGAAAATCCAAAAATCTTATTGTTGTGATTTGAAATCCTTACCTCCAGATCTCCTTCAAGTGTATTCTAGGTTTTTTTTTATTTTTTTATTTTTATCTCGTATGGTGCCTCCCCCTCCGTTCTGGACAGTTTTAGGCTATATTCGACCTCGATTCATTACCTAAAGAGGATGAACGGAATAAGGAAAACAAGAATTTCGAGAAACGAAACTACCATGCAACCGCATAGTGTTATTCCATGCGACCACATGGAATATCAACCCCTCTCCTTTTTTTCCCCTGATCCGGTGTGTGCGACCGCATGGAAAGGTCTACCATGCGGCCACATGGTGGAAGCAACTTTCATTTTTCTTCATTTTGGTTCTTGAAATTCATTCTCTCTTGTCTTGGCCTCTTTTGGTTATTTTTTTTCTTCTGTCATCCCATGCATCCTTCGATTTATGATCTAGTTCATTACTTTCTCGAGTCAGGCCTCGGGTTATCTTTTGGCTATTTACATTTTGGTCCCTGAACTTTTGTTTTCTTCTTTTTTTTTTTCTTTCTTTTCGCAAATTTTCTCTTACGTTCCACCAAATCCATCAATATAGTGCTGCAAAGCGAACTTAGATAGAATTAAGCCATATTCGAGCACTTGTGTCAACAACTAGTCATGTTATGTGGCCAAATAAGCGTTGAAAACTGCACTTATCAATACTGTCAACCACGTTCAATGCATAAGCTACCAAATATGCTTCTCCATACCTTTGTGGAGGTTTAATCTACTTGTGAGGTCCATCCTTAGCAATTGAATACTTGATCTTCACTTGTCATAAAGTAAATCTCATGTTTTGATCAAATAATGAAATATTATATTCCATCAACGTCATGCGGAAAAATCAACATTATTCTGCTACCATTTGTTATGAATTGATCGCAAGATAATGCAATAATAAAATGAACAAAAATAAAATAAGAACATCAAAATTTATATGAAAATCCAAAATGAGAAAAAATCACAAACAGAGGAGGAGATTTTTACCATAATCAATAATGAATATGTTCACAATATCAAGATTTCAATACTCTCAATTGAAATCTAAACTCTCTAAACTCTCAAGATGTTATTGAATGTTTATGTGGAGATACAATAATATAGAATATATATAGAAGCCTCTTAAGGAGTTCTAGATGAAGAAGAATACATCAAATCCATAAAATTTTTTCCTGTCCAGGTGGTGCCTCGGCATCGGAGAAGGCACCGCAGCGCCCAAGGTGTAAAATTGAAATAGGGACACTGCTTCCTTCTTTCTTAAGGGTGCCGCGACTATGGCGTCGAGATGCCTGGTCTCGATGGTAAATTCTCCAAGCTCCTTTTATTCACCTTAAAGTCATTTTTCAAGTCAAACTTCAAATCCTTTATGAAATTTGATCTATATCAATTTGGACTCTCAAAGTCAAAACTCCTTAAACTTCTTTTATTCAACCAAACACCAAATCATATGAAATTTGGATCACACCACAACAAGTTTCATATTTTTTCTATGCTGAAAGCGTTAATGAACCTACAATAGCATAACCTCGTGGAATAACAATAAGAAGATCCTAGAGAGAAACGATATTTACAATTCCTATTGATTATATGGATTATCTACAAGAGTCAGATGTTGACTTAGGAATTGCAGATAATCCAATTTCTTTTTCTCAAGCTATTGAAAGGTTGATTCTTCTAAATGGGTTGATGTAGTGGAAGATGAGCTAAAATCGATGTATCAAAATCAAGTTTGATACCTTGTTGAGTTGTTTGAAGATTGTAAGAGGGTCGGATGTAAACAGATATTTTAGATCAACTACGATGCAAAGGATGGGATCCTTCCTAGGTTCAAGATGCACACATATTGAACGCTTGCCTTAAATTCCATTTTAAAAGAGCCGTAAATATAAGAATTCTGGCAATCACACATTGCTTTTCTTTGTTTGTGGGGGGTGGCGGGGAGGGGTTTGGCTTTGAAAAATTATCGATGAACAGAAATGCTAGGATTTGTCATTCATATGTAAGTATTTTTTAGATATAAAAGGTATAAAATTAATATTAGAATTAATGTTCACCTTTTATAAAATAAAAGTTGTTAACATGATTTTATCTCGTGTTTTAGGAATGCCGAATGCTGGTGGAGGATGGGTTCTAAACAGATTGCATGTCGGGTCATGGGCTATTGGCCCATTATTGATGGGCTTCTTATTAGCTTCTATTAGGTCAGAGCATGGTAGAACAACAAGTCCATTATTTTAGCAGTGGACCCATAAAACAGCCCACAATCAGACTGGCGGGCCACTTCTGAAGAGACGAGAGGCATGTGCCAGTGAACAATGCAGTAGCTAGCAAGCAAAGAAGCAATGTACCAAATTCACATTATTGCTTTCAATGCTCTACTCCATTTTCGTTTTCTCCCTTAATTTCTTCTCTTCCACAGGTATCATTATTAACCACCTTTTTTTCCGTTATAATTGCTTCTTTCACTGTAAATGCGCGTTTACTTCCGTGCACCTTAGATTGCCCTCGTAATCGAGATTATGGCTTAATCATTAAATTGTGAACTGTATAAAGAAACTGGGATTTAAATAAAGTTTATTATTTTGGAGAATTTTTTATAATAGGTTTTATTGGGAGTTTTTATGTCGAAGAAAGGTTTTAATTTCCATTTTTTGGGTTAACACTTGATAGGTCCTTGGCTCAGTTGAGTGTAGATGGTGTAATTAACTCTGCCTCATTTACTTCAGCCATGCTTAAGCTCAACTTTTGCTTTTATACTAGCTACCATTTTCAGGTACATACTTTGCTCTCACTTATGCTTTGATTTGGCTGGTTTTGGGTTCTTTTGCTCTGTTGTCTTTACTTATGTTTCTGCATAGGTTTGTTGATGCTTTTGGGAGCTACAATAACAAGAAATTCAAATTATTACTTTTTACAAGTTTTGCTTTTCTATATTAAGGCCTTGAAGTTGGAATTAGAAATGCTTGTGTTTTAAATTTCATTTCTAATCTTGATGTGAAGGAACGTGGCCATACCCTGTTCTGCTAAAACTCGATTCAGTTAGGGCTTAAATTTGGTAAGAAATCCGTGTTAAACCACCTTATCTAAAACCTAAGTTGTTAGAACAGGGAAGAAACTATTAATTACATATTATCTTCTTTATGCTCTCTTACGTGCCGGTTGAATTCAGTTTTCATCAATGACTCGAGAAATTTCATAGTTGGGTGGCAATGAGACTTAAATTTGTGCTTGCTTATCTACCATATTGAATTGCCTTTCTACAAGTTTGAGCTGTTTGAGAGAAGAAGAATCCATTTTATTTATATTTTATGATTTACATATATACATAGACACAATAAGTGAAAATGGTTGGCACACTTCCAAGTAATAATGCTACTATTGTACTTTGATCAGTTCATTGTTGGTTTAGTGCTCTTGGGCCTTGCTTCTGCAGTTGTTTATGTAGACATGAAAAATTAGTGGCCTTGTTTTGTTATTTGGCAAGCTTTCAACCCTTTTACTCTAATACTGCTTTCTTAATGTAGCTAGTCACTTCATTCCACATCAAGTTACTATCTTCCATTTTCCTTCCTTTAACTTCACATTCCACAAGCTTAATCGACTCGAATCAACTTGCTGTTTCTGTCACTTCTATGTAACCACATCATTCAATTCTGCTCTCACTATGGATAACTTTTCAATCTTTCAATGATGACCCATCGACGTTTCAAGTAATGAAATCTATTTGACTGAATTTTTGCCCACTTCTAAAATGTTTCTGTGAACGTCTTATTGAAGAACATAATCCTAAATAATCCTGAAGTCATTGCTATACGAGTGGTCCGCTTAAAAGAACTGTATTCATTGAAAAGTATTGCTCTGCCTTGTACAGCCACCAATCTGGATTTTCACCGGAGAATACCAGCACTTTTAGTTGCCTTACTCTGGATTCATGTTGTAAATAGATTACCTGCCAGAGGCGCTAAATCTTCTCCGTCATTGATAATTTTTCCAGTAACAGACCCCATACTCTTCTCCAAGTAGTTCATTACCCGCACTTTGCACTTCACCGAACTCATCATGTGATATATGTCGTTGCAAACCTCGTCCATTATTTTCCTTTATTTTTATCCAGTTGCTCGTCCAAATATTCTGTTGCCATTTTCCCCACATGATGCTCTGATATTTTTTGATAAAAATCTGATTGATTAAGCAGCAATTGGAAGCTAATTTGGTGGATTACTGAGCAATTAAACATAGATTGGCTACTCTAGATTGATTGTGTAATATGTGTGTATATATACTTTTCAAAGATTCTATTCATCCAGATCTGAATATAGATCTAGACAAAATACTTTTTAACCTTCTAGATTTTCTACGTCTTCTTTAAAAGAAGTTGTTCAATCATAATATTCCAAAAACTCATTATCAAACTGATAAAGATTCTGAACTAGAACAGCCCGATTCTCGAACTTTATCAGATATGGCACCTCCTTCAGAGAGGTTAGATCAATAATGTAATGTTATTTCTTTTTCTACAATTGATAGAAGAAATGAATTTATTACAGATCAAACTCCCGAGGTCAAAAGTTTTCAAAAAAATTTTCTCAAGAAGAACTTCAATCTTACTGGGAAGAGTAACACTTTTCTAGAGAACTTAAGTTTTCAAGAGTGAGTTTATTTCAAAGTTTATAATAAAAAATCCACTAGATTAAAAATTGTTCAAAATACAAATTCTTCAAAAGAGATTTGGAAAACACCTATGGTGAAACTTTTCAATCTATTCATACTCCTATACAAAAAATAATTGTTTATCAAGGAAACACTGAAATTCTTGCTTCTCTTGTCAAAAGGATATCTATGAACGACCAGATGATTTCGGAATTGTTGCTAAAGATATTAAAAATATTCAAGCTCAGAACAATTATACTAATATTATTCTACAATATGTTTGTTCTCACCTTAACATAATTGAAATAAATTTTGACTCTGAGACTTCTTCAAAATTTATTGACAAAGGAAAAGATAAACCTCTTGTCAATTCTTTATTTAAACCTCATCCTTCAAATTGATTCCTCAATTGGGAAATTTAGATAGTGGAACTTGAATCTCAATTTATTAATGATAAACCGATTAATATTAATAAATTACAAGGTTCAAGAAATCAGTATTTTAAGGTTTCTCCATATTATCCAAAAAATTCTTCTCATGATTTGCTTTTTGAAGAAAAAGCAAAATTCCAACATGTGTTTGATGGAAAATCCGTCGTAGAATGGAATATTGATGGATTATATGAATATCAAATTCTTCAAACTACTGATGTTATGGCTTTATGTTATAAGTCATACATTGGTATGGGAGTTGAATCAAAATCATCGACTAATAATTTGGTTATAGGATTTACAGGACAACTCAGACAATGGTGGGGTAACTACCTTGATCAAGATGAAAGAGAAGAAATTTATAAGGCTGAAAATAATGAGACCAGAGAAGATGATAGCTTTGCTACTCTTATTTTTAGTATTATTAAACATTTTATTGGAACTCATGTTGATGTTCATAGGCAATCTGATATTCTTATGAATCTTCATTATCCTAAACTTCATGATATTCGTTGGTACAAAGATATGTTTCTTACTCGTGTTTTATTACTAGATTTTTGTTATCAATCTTATTGGAAAGAAATATTTATATCTGAACTTCCTAAACTTTTTGCAGAAAAAGTTATAAATTCTATCAAAAACAAGTATTTCATTTTGTGAACAATATGGTTTTGAGAAATTTAATCCTTCTTCAAAATTAAAAAAGAAAAAATTTTGTCCTTATTTAAGGAAAAGATATTCTCAAAAATATTTTTCAAAACAAAGGAATTTTCAAAATAATCCACAGAAAAACTTTTCAAAAAGAAAATTTTTAAAGAAAAGATTTTCAAAATCTTCCGATGTTACTTCCTAGAAATGCAAGCAAAAGGGATATTATTCTAATAAATGTCTTATGAAAGGAAATATTAATAATTTTCAAATTGATGAAGATATTAGAACTTCTTAATTTAATCAATTCTTCAGAAAAAGATAATTCTTCTTATTCTGATTTAGAAATGGTTTATTATTATCAAGAAGATTATGATGTTGAGACTAATTCTAATGAGTCATCTTCTTCCAACTAAAGTAAAGAAATTTGTGGTTGTAAAACTATAAATGTTCACTTACTAAAGAGGAAGAACTTATTCAAGAAATAGTTGAGAAAAGTGAAGATCCTCAACTTAAAAAAATTTTTAATTCTCTTCTACCTTCAAAATCATCAGCAGAGCTTTATAGTATGCAAAATATTATGAATAAGTTTAAAGCTGAATCTTCAAAATCTTCTAGTTCTGATTTAAAATCAGAAATTAATCTTATGAAATCTCAGATTTCTATTCTTAAAAAACAAATTAAAGATGTTCGTACGGAAGTAGTTCTCTTGAAAGTTAAGCAAGAGAATGAAACTATTATTGAATAAGTTGATTCTTTTGAAGATAAAGAAATTACTTCTCAAACATCAAAATATTCCATTATTCCTCAAATTGAAGAAGAAAAGGTTAATGTTATTAGTCGAATTTAACTTCAAAAGTAGTATTGTCAAAGGGATATTATTATCCATAAAGATTTTAAACTTCATACTAGAGTCTTAATTAATTCTGGTGCCGGTTAAAATTGTATTAGGAAAGGACTTATCTCTACAAAATATTTTGAAAAAAATACTGAGCGACACTGATAATAGTGGAAAAAAGTTGAATATTCATTATAAACTTTCAAAAGCTCATGTTTGTAATTCAAATATTTGTTTTTAAAATATATTTTACCTTGTTAAAGATTTAGATCAAGAAGTAATTCTTGATACTCATTTTATTATTCAAATTTATCTTTTAAAAGCTGATTCAAAAGGTTTAACTACAAATATTTTTTGTCAAAAAATTGCTTTCAAATTTACAAATCCTCATTCTTACAAATATATTAATACTTTGAAAGAAATATCTATTTCAAAAATTATTAATAATATTAATTTCAAAATACAACACATTCAATTTTTAATTTTTAAAAGGAGAGATAAATTTTAAAGAATCGAGAAATAGTTAAAAGATTCCTCTATTACTGGGAAATCTCTCTTTTTCAAAAGCAAATCGAGGATGAGATATGCTCTACTATTCCAAATGCTTTTTGGAATAGAAAAAAGCATGTTGTGTCCCTATCATATAATCATGATTTTCATGAATCAAATATTCCTACCAAATCGTGTCCTATTCAAATGAACAAAGAATTACGTGATCACTGTATCAAGAAAATTAATGATTTACTGGATAAAAAATTATCCGACTAAGTAAATCTCTTTGGAGTTGTTCTGCATTTTATGTGAACAATTCTTCTAAAATTAAACGAGGAGTCCCTCGTTTGGTTATTAATTACAAACCACTCAATACTGCTTTTCAATGGATTAGACATCCATTACCAGAAAAGAAAGACCTATTAAATAGGTTATTCGAAGCGATTATTTTTTCTAAATTTGATATGAAATCAGGCTTCTGGAAAATTCAAATTAAAGGAGAAGATCGTTATAAGACTACATTCAATGTTCCTTTTAATCAATATGAATGGAATGTTAAGCTATTCGGTCTAAAAAATGCTCCTTCAAAATTTCAAAAAATTATGAAGATATTTTCAACCATTATTCAAATTTCATTATTGTTTATATTGATGATGTTTTAATATTTTCTGAAAGTTTAAAACATTTCAAACGTTTGAATATATTTATTCATGTCATTAAAAACAATGGTTTAATATTTTTTTGCTAAAAAGATTGTTTTATGTCAAACAAATATTAGATTCCTAGGTCATAACATTCATTTAGGAACTATCACACCAATTCAAAGAAGTCTAGATTTTACTGACAAATTTCCGGATGAAATCTTAGACAAAAATTGTCTTCAAAGATTTCTTAATTGTGTCAATTATGTAGGAGATTTTATCAAAGAGATAAGAAGCATATTTACCCCTCTTTTCAAAATATTACAAAAGAATCCGGACCCATGGAGTCATGAGCATACTGTCGCTGTCAAAAATGTCAAAAAGGCTATCAAAAGTATTTCCCGTTTGCTAATATTAGACCTTACCGCCTCCATTATTGTCGAAACTGATGCATCAGATATATGATATGGTGGAGTGTTAAAGTAGATTCCAAAACTATCAGATCAAGAACAACTTGTTCGTTCTCATTCTGGTGCCTGGACAGGATCTCAAAGAAATTATTCGACTATCAAAAAAGAAATTTTATCTATTGTTTTATGTATTTCAAAATTGCAAGATGATTTAGTCAATAAAGAATTTGTTTTGAAAACAGATTGCAAAGCATCCAAAGATATTTTACAAAAGGATGTAAAAAATCTTGTTTCCAAACAAATATTTGCCAGATGGCAAACTATACTTTCATGTTTTGATTTTAAAATTCTATATGTACAAGGAAAATCTAACTTTCTTGCAGATTTTATTACAAGAGTGTTCTTATAGAAAAGAGAAAACACTGAGAAATTGAGTGTTTTCAATGGCCTCTTCTGAATCATCATTTCAAGTGAAGCAAAGTAGAAAAAATAATTCAATTCCTTTATGATGTAGGACAAAGGAGAAGGCAGCGAGAAAGGGGGGAGAAAACCGGAGAGAACGGGGGAAGAAGCCGGAGAAAGAAAAAGAAATTCAGGGGAAAAGGGATAGGGAGAAAACTATTGCTCCAAGCAACGCCATTTCATTCATCATATTCATTAACTATGTAAATTATAATGTCAAAACCATATAAATAGTAAAAGCCTAGTTAAGTGATGGGTTTGGGCCAACCCACTACTACAAGCCCAATAATAAAAAACATAAATGATAAAGTCCAATAATAATAACATAAATGATAATAAAAATTAAGTCTCGATCCAATAATAATAAAAATTAAGTCTCGATGATGATGTTCGCATCATTTTATTTTCAAAAGATGATTATATTCAAGGATCATCAAGAAAAGAAGAACAAAGTTCTTTATCTTCTCAAAATACAACCCTTTCAACTCTTATTTTAAAAAGAACCATCCCAAATCAAAGATGTTCCCGAACAAACCAGGCCTTCAAATTTAAAAAAAAGTCATTCAAGCCGGTTCAGGAAAATTACTTGATATTAACCCTCCTAAATCTTTTCAATATTTTACCAACTCCGCTTATATTCCAGTTCTTGAAATGGAAAATTCGTGGATAAATAGATATTCATCTTTTTTTTTTGATAGGTAAATAGATATTCATCTTTAAATGAATGTCTTCAAGATATCCCCCCTCTCCCATTATATGTCTGCCAATATCAAAAAAATCTAGAGAGTTTTATGAAGCTATCCTTATTAAAACTGGATCAGCTATCATAACTCATATTTCAAATTCTCAAAAACCAAAACACATTGATTTTTCAAAAATTAGTATCCAAAGAGTGTTGTCATACGAAGATTGGGGACAACAACTTTGGAATGAGAAAAGAATGCGTCTCTTAAAAGATAAATAATTTGATTCTCATTTCAATTATTTGGATTACAAAGATGCTTGGTATAATATTTTTTACTTTAGACTAGTCACTCATTCCTGATTTATTCTTTTTCACCGAGTATGTCAAACTAATTTTCTAAATTGATTTCAAACTTTGTTCGAATGTTTTGGACTTTATGAGAAAATTTTATCCAGTCTTACTCATCAAGGATTCGAACATTTCAAACAAGAGACAAAAAAATTTTAAAAGTCTTAAGAAAATCTTTCTTTCAATTTGCCCTCAATCTCAAAGTATCATGGATTTTTTGTTGAGATTTCTATATCATTCAAGATCAAAGTTCAATTTATAATATCAAAGAATTATTCGAAGATTCAAAGTCAAATGGTGGTCGAAATTTCATGAGACAAATTACTGTTCCAGGGCTATAAATTCATGGATTCAAAAACAAAAAAATATTGGCATTCCAAAAATATCAGATTCAAAGAGAAAGATGTCGATTTTCTTACTGAAAAATCAAGATTAATGGTAATGTTTAGTCAATGTAAAACTTCAGAAGAATTACAAATTATTTCGGATAAAATTAATGCATTGGTTGAATCCTCTTCAAAGAAATCAAATTTTGATCAAGACCAAGGCGACTCTTCGCAATCAAATTCAAAAGAATATGCTTTCAGAATAATGAAGACATGTGCTTTGCGTTGGAAAAAATTGATGAATTAATTGAGGAAGAGACTCATAAGAATTCTTCAAAATGACTATATGGATCCAGTTTCCTTAACGAATTGAGAGAATACAGGGTTCAAGAGGCAAAATTTTTGCTTTTCAAGATGTGTTTGCAAGGAAATAAACTCTTCCAGCTTTACCGACATTCAAACGTGGTTGATACTTTAATAAAGGAGATGCTACAATTCAAAAAGTTGGAGAAATGTAAGAAAAGTCAAAAGTGATTGTCATTCAATTCAAAAGGTGGAAGAAAAATTCAAAAGTTATTTCAAAAGTTCAATTTTGAAGTTTTTGCTCTATTTGAGCTATTTGAAGTAAATCTTTTGGATGCAGATAATGAAGATGCAGATACACGATCATCGAATTCTTCATTATCATTTTGAAAAATATTTGATAAATTATTCTCTACTATTTGAACTACTACCTGTACTACACTAATTTGACATAAAAGACATAATTGAATAAAAATAAGAAACAGTAATCTTACTATTAAAGATAAAATGCTACAGGGTATATTGATGCAGTGCAAAGCTTATAACGAGACCATCTAAACGCCAACTCCGGCAACACGACTGACCAACACTTGAGTAGACATCCATGTAAACACACCAAATAAGCCTTTTAACACTGTGTACAATAGTTTGACACTGTAAACTCACTCTATACTCTTATGACTCTAATACCAAAGAAGGCCGAGATTGTCACGGGAGAGGAACAAGAGTGTAGAGATTGACAAAAAAATAATTTTGTTTGATAATAAAAATTTGAAATTACAATATTGAAAATAAAAACTGATAATTGAAAATTTTAGAAAGCTTAAAAATTATAAGGATAATTTTAAAACTTTCTTGAAGGTGAATATCTCTCGCTATTTCACACTTGAAGAGTTCATTTGTCTTCTGCCTTCATTCATAGTTGAAACTCCGAACTTGAACCAAATTGAATTTGATTGAAGAATAAAAAAAATAACATTTGTCCACCACTTGATCAACTTTTGAAATCACATTTGAATTTTTCTTCCACCTTTTGAATTGAATGACAACCACTTTTAACTTTTCTTACGTTTCTCCAGCTTTTTGAATTGTAGCATCTACTTTATTAGAGTTAAAGTATCAACCACGTTTGAATGTCGATAAAATTGGTAGGAAGAGCTTATTTGCTAGTAAATACATCTTGAAAAGCAAAAATTTTGCTTTTTGAACCCTGTATTCTCTCAAGTCGTCAACTAAATTGGTCTATATAGTTATTTTGAAGAATTATTATGAGTCTCTTCATCAATTAATTCATCAATATTTTCTAACACAAAGCACATGTCTTCGTTACTTTGATATCATAATCTTTTTTAATTGAGAAGAGTCATCTTGGTCTTGATTGGAATTTGATTTCTTTGAAGATTATTCAACCAATGCATTAATTTTATTGGAAATAATTTGTAATTCTTCCGGAGTTCTACGAACAGGGGTTGGAACTGGATTTTTAGCATTCTCGAAATTCCATTCTAATCCACAAAATTGAAGATTCCAAGGAATTCTCTTAGGAATCATGATATTTGAATGAAGATTTTGAGATCATTACAAAGATTTAAACTTTCTTTGTTAACAAAATTGATAATTTCTCCATATGTAAGACCAGCAGATGGAATAGAATCCTGATACTTGTTTTTGAGAGAATTTCTAACTTTTCTGCAAAAGGTTTAGGAAATACAGATATAAATCTTTCTTTCCAATAAGATTGATGACAACCTTCTCGAAATAAAACATGATTAAGAAACATATCTTTGTACCAACGAAAATCAAGAAGTTTAGAACAATGAAGATTTGTAAGAATATCAAATTGCATGTTGAGAACATCAACATGAGTTCCGACAAAATGTATAATAATACTAAAAATAAGAGTAGCAAAGCTATATTCTCTGGTCTCATTATTTTCAGCGTTTCCTTGAGAAACAATTATTTCTTACATAGGAGGATGAACAGATTGAAAAGTTTCACCCTTAAGTGTTTTCCATATTTGATAAAGTTGGAAAATCAGGCTGTTTTGGTTCAGAATCTTTATCAGTTTGATAATAAGTTTTTGGAATATTATGATTGAAATCAACTTCTTTTAAAGAAGATGTAGAAAATGTAGAAGGTTGAAAAGTATTTTGCCTAGATCTATATTCAGATCTGGATAAATAAGATCTTTGAAAAGTATTTGAAGATGATGGTTTGTCAAAGATAACTTTAACATTACCTACAATTTTGGATGAATATTGAGGAGATCTGCCCTCTCTCCCTCACTTTCAATCTGATCCTCCATGATTGAAATGAAACTACCCTCTCCCATTATTGTGCCAGTGCCAATCAGTTACTTTTATTTTCCCTAGGTAGTTTTGGCTCTGTATTCCAATAAGTTTAAAAGCACAGTGTCTCCATAGAAAAGGGCCTCTTTTTGTTGCCATGTACTATCCACGGGCATTGTCATTGAAGCTGCATTGGTATTCTACTTCCTTTCGAATTTCTTTTGTGTGTAGAAAATGGCTTTGACTCTTTGAATGATAAAAATGTGTTAGTTTTATCTCTTTCATATGTTCCTTTTCCCATATCTACAGTTGATCATTTTTGTACAACTCTTATCTAGTGATTACAGAATGAGAGATCCTATTTATAAGGTTACACAATCATAAAAGGAAAGTTTTAACTACCTACTACAATTCTTCCTATGAATACCTACCAAAATAGTTCGAATAAAGACTTGGCATAATTTATCCTATACAAAGAAAAGAAACTATTTAACAATAGAAAAAGAAAAATCCTTACGATACCTCAAGCAAACAGATGACCATATCTGCTGAATGTCATATAAACAGCCTTAAGTCTTTTACTTCAATCATCATCGTAAGGAAAACAAACATGTGCATCGTACTAAAAAATGAGTTAAGAAGTAATTAGCGAATCCTGAATAAATCTTTTATAGGGTGGTGATTTTAGATGGAAGACAGCATTCTAATTGCTTAGTTCATTTGCCACTACTTTCATGTCACTATAATTTCTAACTAGGTCCTTGCTTGAATTCAAGTAGATGGAGCATGTTTGCCTAAGCATAAAAGTTAGTTTTTAATAATTCTTTATTACCCAGATATGATTGAGGGTTTTCAAATGTTACCTTTTTGGATTTCATGTACAAATTCTTGCTTTTGTTGACAGTAAGTATTTACTCGTTAATTTCTCCATTTTTTTAGTGGTACTCTAGAATTTTCCTTTGAAGTAATGTGCACCATTCTGAGTGTTCATCATAACATGCTAAGAGCTACTAACAACGTGATATAATTTGAGTGAGGTTGTTTGATGGAAAGCTTAGTTAAATGCAGAAAGATAATATCGTTCTGAGGATTAAGACTTCATTGTAGTGTTGATATTTGATGAACATTGACATAAAATAACAACAATATGTAATGACAGGATATTGTTAGCT
>CAIGRB010134409.1:0-12216 GCA_903798255.1 Fraxinus quadrangulata
AAATTTCCATACGAATTTTCCCTTTATTTTTTATGTCATCTTTTTCCCTCTTTTTTCTATGCATAATCATTGGAGGTTATATGGGAGTTATGGGTGGTTATATGGAGTTACATGTTTGAACTTAAAATTCAAACTACTCCCTGCAACCCTTTTAATAATTTGTCGGTCGGGTCATCCCACATGGGCGATCCACGACCAGTATTTTTCTAACAGATCGAATTTCCATTCTTTTTTTTTTTTGCTCAAATCGTATCATTTGTGGCTTGACATTTGCACAAATGAGCAAGGTTTCCTATATTTCAAGATAGTTGATATCTCCAAAGTTTCAAATTTTCATGGATATTAGCTAGATTCGGTATCCGCCACATGATCCTTATCTATCACTATACTCATTTTATATTGCTCAAACTGCACATGTATATAAAGAAATATACAAGAATTCCTTTCGGACAAAGATATGACAAAATGTTACACATCGTTGATATAAATATCAATTTTGCTACACTTACATTTTGGTTGACAATTTTGTTAACATCCCATGATGTGGTACATAGTTTTGTCATTGATTTGAATCCATTGATTTAAACAACACTGGTTCAAATAAATGGCCTCGATTTTTAAACATCAAACAGTGTCAAACTAGTTGTACAGAATGAGTGTACAACTAGTTTGATTCTATAAATATATATTAGTCTTTCTAAACACATGCAAAAGTACACATACAAACCTAGGCCTTAATATGTTTCCAACTATGTTAACTATTGAATTCAAGAGTACACTTATATGTACACCAACATGCATTTCCGATCCCCCTTTTTCCTGCAAAATTTATAATTCTCAAATAAATTCACTTTTTAAGGTGAGGGAAACAAGTATAGAGATCGGACTTGGGGGTGCTTTGCTTCGACATGTTCCTTGCATTCGACCTCAGTCGTAGTGCACATGAATATCTACATACACACCTTGCACTGCACCCAAAGGTAGATGAAACAATCAACAACATAGTAACCGGAGTTCAAGTTTTTATTACAAAAATCCATAATTCAGATAAATGAGAGAGAGGCAGGTTAGTCTTACTCCAACACTTTTAGCCTAAAGCAATTGTTCTAAGCCTCACATGGAACTATTAAAAAAATTATTGTACCACAAATCCACATAGCAGAAGTAACACCAAAAACAATGCATCAAATGATGATGATGATGCACCAGAAATATTAAATTGTAGCCAAAGATTTTCATTTTTAGCTAAGAGTGGGGAAATCATCTAAGAATTTGCTTTGTCAAAGAAATCTATATTTAAAAAAAAAATGTCAACGAAGAAAAAGAAAAAAGTTCAATAAACGAGTTTTTGGTTCCACTCCGGCAAAATAAAATTCTTTTTAAAGCGGAATACATAAAATGTCAATTTAATAGCAAAGAAAATTAGGTACAAAGGTGACTTCCACAACAATGACACAAAATTTTCTAAGGACCATGAATTAAACCTTATCTCCAATAAATTCAGGATAAACTGCTTTAAGCCTTTTTTAACCACAGATTCAATGAGCTAAAAACCAATAAGGACTTAAAGTATTCCATTGGAGATGGACAGTAATACATGTATATATTTATATTATGTGTACTTAAATTCATCCTTAAATTCGAATTCACATATCAATTATCAACTTCAACAAGGTTATTCACATGCGGATCCTAATCGAATTCTTACAGCCTATCTCCAATGGAATATTTTTATGTCCTTACTGGCTTTTGGTGGAGGTGGGGGGCTGAAGACTTGTAGCTCCCACCAAATACTATAACATGAGAAAATTTAGGATAGTCTATGTTGATCCCAGAAAATGAGCCAACAGGTGCCAGGCCCAGTCACGCAAAGTTAAGTACGATTCCGACACGTTTTTACCGGAATAGCGACGGTAGCAAGGAGAAAATGGACGCCAGAGGTACTTTGCGGCGAGAGACAGAAATGTTCAGGCTCCGACTGGTAAAACAAAAGCAATCGCGCTAACAATGATCACCGGGCGAAAACCAAACTAATTTATGTAGTAACAAATAGGAATATGTGGAATGATAGATAAAAAGTGTATAGAAGTTGACATATTGTATGTTGAAATTTACGCTCGATAAACATGTAAAGAAGACGAGAAATATCCAACCAAGTGTTTGTATGAATTTATTGAGAGCTCAAGTGTATATTCTGAATATATCATTGTCTAAATTCCAATCAACAACAAATTTTCAGTTACAAAGAGAACCTATTTATACTTCCTTGGCCGACGTGATGATCGTAGAATTAGAATCAGGTGGCCTCATCTTCTTAGTTGAGGCTTCACATCACGTCTATTCATACAATTAATACATTGATAAATGGTCAGCCGTCCTATACAATAGACTAACATACTGACAAATTTTATTACAAGTGTTACATATCACTTCTAAGGGATCTTCAAATCTATTGCAAGGGACATCGTCGATTTTATGAGCTTTAGACGAGTTTGAGAGTCTCGGAGAGATCTTTGAAGTAGTTCTATAAGTGGAAAGTTTCAACTCCTTTCTTTGTTTCCTTAGGTAGTGTTTCAGCTTAAGTTGGAGTGCTTCATTCTTGAGGCAGTGCATCAGCATGGACTTCGATTTTGTAGTGCAAGGACTTCAGTTTTGTTTGGTTTCTTCATATTTTGACCTCATGGGTTTTTATTTGACTTTCTCTCTACGTGGTTTGCTACGTGGCACTTTTCTTTGAGCTTCAAAGGTAAGGTGTAACAATAGTCCCCCAATTCTAGGCATGATTATTTATATAATGCATGGACTTGAATGTAAAATAAAAAAAAAATTGTAAGGGGGTGGTTTTTACTGCACCACATTAGTCCTCCAAGTCTAAGTATAATCATTCATGTTATGGTTGTAATTTAAAAAATACTTGACCTGTGTAGATCCTCTGTAGGTGATGTCCGATGTGGTTTACTTAGTGATATTTCACCTTTTGGAACAACTCTGGTAAGGGTTATCGAAGCAAAGTAATTTCAAAGTTGTATCTTCCGAAGTGCATTTACATATCCGAAGCACTAGTTGAGCTGGTCGAAGTGAAGAGGTCAGACCACCATACGGCCTCAAAGTTGGTAATTATGAGGTGCTTTATTTTAATAAATTTGAGAAACACGAAGCGTCCTTAATTATGGCACCCCAATATTTGATATCGTGGTATGTTTCCAAGAAAAGGCAGTTGAAGTGGTTCGACTTCCAATACACGCAACCGTCTCCACATTTAATGCGCAATGATAGATGTCTCCTACGTATCTTACGAATTTCTGACGCATGAAGGCGTGTGGAGCAGACGTCCTAATCTGGGCCGTAAAAGACAAAGCATCAGATGTACCGAGTGACTTAGATTTAAACTCTCAAATGGACGATTAGACGACCCGGATCAGGATCCAACGGCTGGGGTTGAGTGGGTCTGTCTATAAAAGGTACAAATCCTTGAGAGAATCCCTTTACTTTTGCACGAATCTTTGCACCCTTATTTCCCAAATTTTACAAATCTTCAAGTGTTTCGAAGAATTTTTCAAGTTTTTCTTTCTGAAATTCTTCAAGTGTTCTTCTTTTTCGAGTTTTTCATTTCTTGTTGCTTTCGCGAATTTCAGTGTTCCTTCTCCTTCATTGTCTTTAAGAAACTCTTTAAGAAACTCATAAGTGTTCCTTCTCCTTCTCCTTCATTATCTTTAAGAAACTCATAATGGCCATTTCAACATCTACTAGGGAACACGTAGAACTTAGTGACTTAGCGAGTGAAATGGGGATAGAAATAACCAACACGGCTGAACTCGTCAGAGCCACTAAGGCTGGACGAGGTGCCTCAATTTCTGGGGGGTAAGATAGATGACAATATAGCTTGGGGGTAGCCAAAATCTCTTCATCTGTAGATCCAACTCACCTTGCAAACCTTACGGAAAAATATAGGATCTCCTATGACATCGAACTCCTCTCCAGCTCCTATGCTAATTATCCTTTTAATAATTTATTCGAGACTCTTTACATTTAAAAAAAAAAAAATTGGGACTATGATTGGAATTAGTTATTTCTTTTTCTTTTGTTTTATTTAAACGGAATGGTATATTCGTCATTTCATGATTTTTAATTGAAGTAATGGATGAAAATGACACTTCGTCCAAGAAGGGTGAAAATGTCAAATAATGAAGGGTAATGACGTTATGTGCTAATTACCCCTAAATTAAACTTTAGACTGAGAGGATAACTATGCAGTTTCAGTACTTCCCATCGCTTGATGTTGCAAATTCAATCATGCTACATGTACTCTTTTTTATATCATTCTTTACATTATGACACGTAACAACATCATATTGGATAGTTTTAAAAAACACATACTTTCCCGCCAACAATTGTTTTTGAAAATAATAGAGTTTCAAAAACAATGTCAAACTTTGAGTGCACATTTAATATTGTTCTTGCAAATTTGGCTTCCCTAGACTACTTTTTTTTTTCTTTATTATCAGCCCACCAAAGACCAAACTTTCACTAAAGTTAAAACTAATAAATATGGACTGATCTGGCCTGGACATCCCACTCCCCAACCCAATTTGAATTAGACTACCCTAAAGGAAATGTGACTGTCCCTGCCATGACCACAAACTAGAAAAAATTATTTAAATGAGTGAATTTCCAAGCTTTAAGGTGTGTTTGAGTCACATTATTTTGAAATAGTAGATTGACGAAATATGTATGGTTGAAAAAGAAGGAAAAGTTATTGATGTGATGAAAAATATTATTTTATTGAAAAATATGTAGTTGAAAATAAATAGAAAAATAAAAATAAAAATTTTAATGTGCGTCAAATAGGGGTTTAAGTGTAAATTCTAGGAGTGTTAAACTGGACGAACCGATCCTCTCAACCGAAATATGAATACTCTCTTTAAAAACTGATGTTTCTGCCCAAGTGCATGCAACACGTTATCTATATCATTCAAGTTTCAACAGCACACATATTGTTGGGCTCCATCAATTCACCAGTTCACATCAAAGTTATTTAAGAAGCGATCTGTGTATCCCACCTTTTCATTTTGGTGATCTGTAACCCCACACCATGTTCATTGATCATTATTAGAAACCCTTGTGGGAATATAGTTCTTAGATCGTGGTATTGGGTCCACTTTAATATGAATCAATAGTTCATATTAGATTATCAGATAAATCTCATAGACAGTATTTAGAAAAAAAGATGTTACATTACACAGGATTGTGATAGAATTATGATTAATTAATGTATAAATCCATGCCGAAAATGAATGAACTGGTGTGATGAGTGACTCATGGTGATGGATCGAATTTCCAATTTATTTTTTTTGCTCAAATCATATCATTTCTGTCTTGAAATTTGCACAGATGAGCAAGGTTTCCTATATTTTCAAGACATTTGATATCTCCAAAGTTTCAAATTTTCATGGATATTGGCTAGATTCGGTATCCACCACATGATCCTTATCTATATCTATACTCATTTTATATTGCTCAAACTACACATGTATATAAAGAAATATACCAGAAATCCTTACAGATTGTTGATATAAATATTAATTTTGTTACGCTTACATCTTGATTCAAAGAAATCTATAGTTTACTAAAAAAAAGAATGTCAACGAAGAAAAGAAAAAAAGAAAAAAGTTCAATAAATGAGTTTTTGGTTCCACTCCGGCAACATAGAATTCTTTTTAAAGCAGAATACATAAAATGTCAATTTAATAGCACATAAAAGTAGGTAGAAAAGTGACTTCCACAACAATGATACACAATTTTCAAGGCCCATGAATTAAACGTTATCCCCAATAAATTCGAGATAACCCCGTTTGAAGCATTTTTCACAACAGATTCAATGAGTCGAAATCCAATAAGGACTTAAAAGTATTCCATTGGAGATGGACTGTAATACATGTATATATTTATATTATGTGTACTTAAATTCATCCTTAAATTCGAATTCACGTATCAATTATCAACTTCAACAAGGCTATTCACGTACAGATCCTAATCAAATTCTTAAGGAGCTCAAAGAGACTATAAAGTTCTGGCTTTTGGTGGGGGTGAGGGGCTGAAGAATTGCAGCTCCCACCAAATACTATAACATGAGAAAATTTAGGATGGTCTATATGATGCTATCAGAAGAATTCAGAAGACAATATAAAAAGCCCTTAAACATTCATCTAAAACTCTAAGTCTAGCGCAGTTTCCCTTCTGATAAAGTTCCTTCAAGCAAAAGATCCACAGGCAATCAAGAGGATTTCTTTAATCCTCCCTTGCCAACAGGGCCGATCCTCATAATTATGAGGCCCTAGAGAAAAAATTGTTACGCAATTCTTAAATATAAATGAAATAAACACTTTCAAAATAAATAACTTATTTTTAACTTTCATAAAAATTAATTTAAAATTTTTAAAGAAACTTTATAAGTTTAGCAAAAAAATTATAGGAAATATTTTTTTGGAATAATTGTAGTCATAGTACCAAACCTTTCATTTTGTTGCAAACTTAATCCAAATATTTTATTTGTACCAACTACGGTATCAAACCTTTCAAAAATTTGCACCCAGAGTTCAAATAAATGATTTCCTTCCATATGACTGTTAGTTGATCAAAATAGTGAGTATTGACCAATTTTTAAAAGGTTAAATTGGTAAATTTACATTTTTCACAAACAGTCCAATTTTAATTATCAAATAATAATAATAATAAAAATCTAAACATCATCTTCTTCACATCCCCATCTCCCCCACCCACCCTAAACCAAAAAGGTCAAAATGGGCAAACCCATCTCCACCACCCCCACTTGCCACCACCGTCGATCGTGCCGCCGCCTTATATGATCGAAATCATACCCATCTTCGCCAAACGGTGTATACTCTCTGAACTGCAAAAAGCACTGTCACCTCTAAACAAAATAAATAAGAGAAATAATTAGGTCACGTAAATTAATTATCATATCAATCTTATTTTGTAAAAGATGACAATATTGCTGGTAAACTTGTATAAAATTAAGAATCTGAGTACAAAAGAGGTCGTGTATATAGTATACCTATACATGTAGATATCTCGACCAGGAATCAAACGGCGTTTACAGAGGGAACATGCCCTCAAGAAATGAGCACTATCGACAGAACCTGCTGAATTGCGACGGAGGGATCGGGGAGACGCGACGGCTGTAGCGGTAGCCAGGAACCTCTGATCTAAACCGCTAGTACTAATTAGGTTTTGGGGATCAAACGATTGATAATTAGCAACAGTACCTTCGCCGGACTTGGTGGTGACGTCGATTTGGCATGTTTTGCAACTGAATTTTGAGGATAGTTCCCTTATCGTGGAATACAAAAGAGTTAAATTAGAGAATGGTGTGGACAATCTGCAAATGTCATTTGCGTCGACGACATGGTTGGCGGTGATGGCAAGCGGGGGTGGCGAGTTGGTTTGCCCATTTTACCTTTTCGGTTTAGGGCAGGTCGGGTAGATGGGGATGGGAAGAAAATGATGTTTTGATATTTTTTATTATTATTATTTAATAATTACAATGGGGTTGTTTGTGAAAAATGTAAATTTACCAATTTGACCTTTTAAAAATTGGTCAAGGTTCACTATTTTGGTCAGCTACAGTCAAAATTATCAATTTGGACTTTGGTAGCGAATTTTTGAAAGGCTTAGTATAGTGGTTGGCACGGATGAAAAGTTTTGACTAAGTTTGCAACAAAACGAAAGATTTGATACCGTGACTACAATTATCCCTATTAAAAATCCTCCTTTCTAATGCAAGAAGTCAATAGAAAAATTGTGTCACACAAGGTTGCAACTCGAATGGAACTATATAGCATTATACATAGAGATATTCTATTCTATTTCATTCCCATTGCTAGTGGTGTCAATTTAGCTCGTCGATTCGGGCTGCTCGTGACTCGAAAGAACTCAATCGAGGATCGGGTTGAATCCCATTTTGAGGCGTCGGCTCGAGCTCGGGTAGAGCCACATGGACCGCCCGTGTCATAGGCCATTTTCAGCACGTAAAGAGTCAAGTCTAAAAAAAAAAAAACTGCCTGCAAAACTTAAAAAATATTTTTTAAAAATTATATCTACGTAGTGCAAGGAAGCAATAGATGCTACGTGACAAATAGTTGTTGTAATCAAATTTGATTGAAATAGATTTTTATTTTTATTTTTTGCTATAAATACGAGTTAAAAATTTTAATTTTCATATCAATTTACTTTAATCAATTTTAACTTGCAATATTCTAATTTCAACTTCTATCTCCAATTTCTTTGCTCCAATATTCAAAATTTTTACTTTAATATTTAGTATCTTTTACTATAATAGTTATAAATGTATTTTATAGTGATAAGATTAATCAGTTTAATCGTAGTTCGAGTACTCCATCCGATTACGATGCATCTTAAAATATTCCAATTGATTTGGAAGATATCGAAAATGCGGAAGTACTTGAGATTAAAAGGTTGAAAAAAGAATTTTTGGATTGTTGGCAACATATGACATGTAAAAAAGTTGGGGTTCAAAAAATTGATTTGGAAGATATCGAAGAGGAAAAAATACTTGAGACTAAAAGGTCGAAAAAAGAATTCTCGAATTGTTGGCAACATATAATACGGAAAAAGTTGGCATTTAAAATGAAGTTCATATTTGGAAAACATGTTACAATTACTATGACAAATAACTTAGTTGGAATCTCGGTTTATGCACATCGCATTTAAATATGCACGTATTAAGGAGTTGCAAAGTGAAACCAGTCGGTCTCGACCTGACACAATCGAACTAGTGTTTGACGATTCTGGTTCCACTCTTTCCACTTTTGTATATTCACAGGAAAGATTTCATGAAAGAATAACAGCATACGTAACTACAGCATAGATGACGCTTGCGATGATAGACTCAATACAATTTACTCGACCCGTGCAAAATTATCTCCAACTCAGATATACTTCTTATTGTATAAATATTATTCATTCAGATATTATAAAATTATATCACAAAAGAAAACAAATTGCCATTGAATATCTAAAAACTTTTGATAGTGTTATGTCGTTTACCTCTTATCATCATAATACCATTAACATATATATGATTTTAAATGATAGTATACAAGAATATGATATACAAAAAAATTGTTCGAAATTTTACTTTTGATAATATTAGTGTGAACAAATATGTTATCGAAAATTTTATTAATGATCTTAATCCTACATTTGGAAATTTATTTTTTTATCAATGTTGTGTAAGTCATATTATCAATTTGATTGTAAAATATTGATTAAAACATATAAGATTGACTTTGGATAAAATTAGACAAGTAATAAATTTTATTACTATGTTACAAGCAAGAAAATAAGTATTTAATAGTTTGTATGTAGAGTGTGGCTTAAAGAGAAATCATTTGCCAATGATGTAACACGTAGATTGAACTCCACATATCTTATGTTACATTCTTATAAAAATTATGATAAAATTATTTCACTATATTACAATGGTATATATAAATATGGACCCGAACATAATTTGAAAGATTGAGAATGATCTATTGCATTATATGTGAAGAAATTCTTAAAATATTTTTTCGATACCACAAAGGAATATAGCGGTGTTTATTATCTTACAATTTCAATTGTTTTACAATACTTTTTCTATATTTCACAAACATTTCATAAATAAAGGGGATTTCTAATTTTATGAACGTGGAATTATCATATGTACATATAAAATCTATATTATGTGAAATGTATAACTATTATATTGAAAAAGAAGGTCATGACAGTTTTACTTCTAAAAGGTCTTTTTTTTTTTATAAAATATTTCAATAAATTCAGATGATATATGTAATTATTTGGACACCAATACAAATATTCCCTCATTTAGTTATAGTTCTTCAATATCTAGAGCGATAGATGTTAGTGGTCCAAATCTTGAAATTCCCTCCGAGTTAGCAATGTATATATGCGTGGACATTCGTAGTGTATTACAACCAAAATAATTACATGAATTTAATCTTATATGATAATGAAGGTATAATGAAAGGTAATATCTAATTGTATAAAAAATTGTACCTGATCTACTAACACCTTCGATGTCTATAGTAGCATAGACATCGGAGATTGCATTTAGTTTAGGCGGTCAAGTTCTATCACCAAAAAGTTACAGCATATTCAAGTATAGAATATTGTAAGTTTTTAAATTTGATTAGTTTTTTTAAAAAAATCGTAATTTCTAAATTTATTTGTTTAAAACAAAATGTACACGAAATATTTTATTCGTGTACATTTTTAACTCATCTTACGTTGATTGTATCCAGCCCCAAGCAAAAAAAAAAATTTTTGAGGAGGGTCGTAACTTTTATTTATTTATAATTCGTATAAATTGCACAAATTAAATTTTTTTTAGAAAAAGTTAGATTTGTCACGAATTTTTTAGAAAAAACAAGTCAGCTCGACTCGACCCGGCCCGGCTCGACCCAAGCCGAAAGCTCGAGTTGAGCCTATTTTTTGGTCGACTCGGACTAAAAAAAGTTCGAACCATTTTTATTCGAGTTGAATCCGAACCTCGAGTTTTGACTCGGACTCGGACTCGGACTCGGCTCGATTGATTCCCCATCTCTTGCAAAACAAGAGGAAATACGTGTGAATAGCCTTTTGAAAAGGCCATAATTCAAGTTTGACATTTGAATAAGAAATAGCATTTAAAAAAAACCCAATAAATATCAAAAAGGCAAAAATACCTCTTATTGAAAGAGTTTTTCACCGACATTTCCTCCTCTTCCAAAAAATCGACTTACATCTTCCAAAAAATCGACCATTTAAAAGAAAAATCTGGCGACCACACCGACCACCTTCTTCTACAGACACCAGCGCCGACAAGAAGGTTAATATTTTATCCATTAAATTCCATTTTTGAAAGATGATTGTGTTTCAATTAATTTCACAATTTTTGAGTTTATTTCATTATATACGCTTAGATCTTTAGTTAGGAGTGATATGTTGGTATTTTGGGGAGTTCAGGGCTCTTTTTTTAGCTTAAAGTAGTCGGAATTGGCCATTTTCGGCGCTGCGTTGCCGGCTGTTTGCAAGATACGACTGTTAACAACCGTTAAACTGTCCGTGGTTCCACAATCAACCTCCTCGCAACCCCCGCAATCTTGTACAATTTATCCTCTTAAGTCGGGGCTAGCCAGCTCGAGCAGTTCTACGATTCCACACGTCGACCGTGAAACCACTGATGCAGCTTCGTACGGATGTTCTCAATCATTACGAGAATTGACAACTCTCGATCTTTCTTGAACAATGAATTCAGAGACTCCACGTTGTTCGACGTCATCAAGTTGTACCAACGTCCTGGAAAATGTGATCGCGCCCAATGTTCTATCCCTATTTTTGTAAGATAATCCCATGTCGAGATCGGCTTATTTCCTATCTCGACCATAAACTTATTACATTCATCGACACTGTAAGCTTCGACTGCCCTCTTGTACAATGAAACGATGCCTTGGTCCCGATATCTAGTCTTCAGATTACCTTGTATATGGTACATGTAGTACCCATGATGTGCCTCGGGAAAAACTTCAGCAATAACATATATTAGAGACTGACCCCGATAAGTTATAAAGGCAAGATCCTCGACTTCCCCGATCACTTTCTTGAGCTTCATAAAGAACCAACGCGTTGACAGATCATTCTCGCTGTCGACTACGCCAAATGCAAGTGGGTAAATCTGGATGTTGGGATCTTGACATGTAGCAATAATCAACTTGTCCCTGTATCTCGATTTCAGAGTTGTATCGTCGACTAAAATTACCGGTCACATCACATTTTTAAATCCTCTAATGCATTGTCCAAGAGCCATGAATAAATACTTAAAACAATTCTCGTCCTTCGACTCAATGAAAAAAGTGGAACCGTGATTAATTGTCCCCAAATTATGGCAGTATCTGGCCAATTTAGCATAACTCTCCTCGGCCGAGCCCATTAAATCCTCCAACGAGCATTCTTTGGCTCTCAATGCCTTCTGGTAGCTTATGATCACTTCGTACTCACGTCGAACGTTGTTAATGATGTCTGAAGGTCTGTAGATCGTCCGTGGGTTCTGATACTTGTCCATTATTTGTCGACTAACAAACCATGATCGAGCTTGCCTGTGATCGTTTTGACGAATCCCCAATTCACAAGTATGTT
>CAIGRB010134409.1:14693-131954 GCA_903798255.1 Fraxinus quadrangulata
TTTTTTTTTTTTTTTTTTGTTTTTGTTCCTTCATTGTGTAGTTATATGAATGTGTGTGTCAGTTTGTCAATTGTGAATCACTGAATTGTGAGCCTCAGTATAGCGTTTAGTTGTTTACCGTGAGTGTGAGGATATTGAATTTTGTGAATTTGAAGCTTGAGGAATTTTGTGAATTCGAGAATCTAAGAATATTGGGGTTTTTGTTATTGAATGTTAAGGTTTATGATTTATGAAAATTGGGAATTTGTGAATTCGAGAATAATATAGGTAGACCGGCCAATGTTCGCCCAGCTTCTACGCTGAGTCCACTGCGCCTCAACCGTATGAATCTCTGTGTATACACACTTACGTATGTCTACATATAATCTTGATTGATTTGAGAAAGAGAGAAAAAATTGATTGATAAAGAAGAATAGAGAAACCTTGAGACAAAAATTTATGGGAGTTTCGTTTAAGGTTGCCAAGACAGGTACAAGGTTTCGCCCCCAACCACATCAATGCGACACCATCCAAGAAGGAGATGAAGGAAGCGACTTCGTAATTACATCCGTCATACGTGGAAGTTCTTCCGTTATCAATAACAAGAATGCTCTGAATTCTATTCCACTCTAAACCTCCCGGTATACAGCAGTTTGATCCCAAGGTTTCGGTATATTTCGAATGTTAATAATTCTAAGCCATTGATTTTATTCCATGGTTTCAAACTTTAATTATATATGTGATGATAGATTTTATTTTTGTTGTATATGCTCTGAAGTTTATGGTGAGTAATTTTCCTTTAAAAGAATTTTTAAGGACCATTAAGAAATAACGTCGTTTTATTTTCTATTTCTCTCTTTTCCCTAATATATATTGGGGTTTTGATTTTCGAATTTTGAGGTTTACCTTTTATTTTCTCCTGATTTTCCCAGATAATGAAGTTTCTTTCACACTTGGCCTTTTTCCAGATGGATATTCCATTGGGAAACCCGTGGAGGTTTGTTGTTAAACACTTTATTCTGTGACATGAAATTAATGAAAAAACCTGTATATGAAAATGCGATGTTATTGGCTGCCTTAGACGGTTAGACCAGAGCATTGTTAGCTTAGCTTTAATTATATTTTGAATACAGAAATCATCTGGTTGCCAAAGGATCGAGGTTCCAAAGTTTATGCATTCGTATGATAGGGCGTCCAAAACTCTATCCTCAGTAAGTGCTTCTGTTTATAATTTAGTCCGAGTTTCGGAACATGGAACCTCTTACATTTATTTCGAGGGCGTTGCTGTTGACGAAGTATTGAAATGTTCATACTGATTCCACTAGAGACAATGCGTTTCATTCTAAACTAGTCAACCTCGATGATTCTTTCATTTAAGATGCATTAGTGCCTTAGCCTGAAATATCAAGATCCACTGATCACATTGCGTACTATAAGTTTTTGTCACATAGTTGTGCATGTGCTTCAGACATATCAATCACATATACTGGGGTTCTAGTTCTTTTCCATTGGCTTTAAGTCCCCTTTTGATAAATTTGTCGCAAATTTGTCTTTATTAGCGATTTTTCTTCTACTAGAATTGTTAAATCTTCATATGGCTCTCATTTGATTGAGAGTATTTGTTGAGAGACTCAGCCCTTTACTAAGCAGAAGAAGAAAAAGGTTAAAAGAAAATTAAAAAAAGAAATTTTCCAACTAGACATTCGGGATGTGTGTGCAGGAGTGTGGAGAGGGTAATAGGCTTGATGGCAGTGGTGTCACTGGGGCAAAAAGGTCAAGGGGTGCTAGGAGAGGGAGAGGTCTATTTGGAGTAAGAGATGATGAGCTAGAGATTTGTGATATAGATCTTGGGAGCCACATTGCTCTCTCAAAATCTATATCAATGGTGTCAGAGCAAGCACTATGTCTCTCGGTTGCAATCAAGTGGCACGGATGGTGACGACGACATAACGGTGTCCGTCTAGGACTAGACATGGGCTAGTGCAAAGCTAGTCCAACGTGGGCGCGGGGATTGCTGTTCGTACTGAATTGTCATGTTTCTATTGCAAGGTATGAGTCTTGAATTTCACGTCGAAAGTATGAGTTTTTGGTGTGTAGTTTATATATATTTGGACTCTCCACCTACAGCAGCTAGCTTTTGAGGTATGACTCTTCCAAAATCTATACCAATTTGACAAGCAATAGAGAGGGTGAAGTAGAGGACATTTTGAAGATGAGTGCTAAATTTAACGAAGTTGATGAACACAGAAAAATAACACCAGTGTGAGGCTGTTGCCTCCTAATCGTGCTGCTATGGGAGCCATTTCAAACCACCACCCCACTTGAAGAGTGAACATGCCAGCAGTGGGAAAACAATAAAAGGAACGAATTTGCTACACACTTTCTAGAATGGGGACATAAATCCGAGGAAAAAGAATTGAGACTGCACTGCCTAACGCGGCAAACAATGAGGCAGTTGTTGCAATTTTCTTCTTTTCAGATTAAGCCATTGCTCCATTAGCTAGTCATGAAGAGAGGCAAAAGATAATACTTGATGTAGATGAATAATCTGGTTATGACTACAAAAATTAATGTAAGAAACAATGTTTTATGCAGCTAGGAAGATTTATGACGTGGATACAATCTTTGTTGCTTATTCCCTTGGTGGTTTGTCTAAGTGATATCATTTTCTCATATCAAATCTTTATCGCATATGCTCTTTGGTTGTTTGAAGACAATTCAGTCTGGGCGACTGCCAGCAGATATCCTGGAAGATATACCATGCAAGTACATTGATGGGACACTTGTAACTAAAAAGTTTGGATACTATATATGAGATAGTTATCTAACCAAAATTTACACCTTGAAAGAATTTCTCATCTACGAGAAGAAATTGTTGATGCATCATCAATTTATCTACAAGATAAGTTTGAAGCATGCCTGTAGACTACAAAGAAGTCAGTAACTGAAATTCTTTATTTTTCTTTGTTCTTTCTTTCTAGTAATGAGTTTAAACACCCATTCTTCCCTGACTAGTTTCACCTTCTGGAAATTTCCTTTACCATTTTAATTCCTAACCCCTGGGGTTTGTAGTATTTCTGCTATCTTGTTATTATGTACTTGATCCGTGTCCTGGCTCCTGAGAAATTGTGACTGGTTTCTCTGTACTTCATGTGCTTATTAGTATTTAATTGTTCAGAATCCACTGGGGTTTGTAGTATTTCTGCTATCGTGTTAATATATACTTTTTCCGCATCTTGGCCCCTGGGAAATTGTGATTGCAATGCTCTGTACTCCATGTGCTTATTTAGTATTTATTTGTCCTGCAGTTGATAAAACTCCAGTCATAAAAATGAATGGGGTATAAATCATTACTGGTTTATATATTTGTAACATGGGATGTTATTCTTGCAGGTGCGACATTATCAGAAGTGCTCCTCTGATGCAAGACTGAATGTGGATTTGGGGAAATGCTTGCTTGTTATTGATAGAGTGCATCTTAGAATTTCGCTGGAAAATGTGGTGAAAGATGGTCCAACGATTTCAGAAAGTGGTTGGACATATGGTGATCTCATGGTAAGTGTGACTTTCTCTGCTCATTAAATGCACCTGAAGGAGATTCCACCACCTTCTGCAAATATTTACTTACGGATGTAGGAAGTGGAGTCCCGGATTCTAAAGGCCCCTACAACCACAACTTTGCCTAGACCCCACTCCGAAGTTGGACAAACTTTGTTTCAACCGAGTTCTCACTAAGGTATGCAAATGTAGATTTGTCGTCTTTGCTTCAATAGGGCCGTTTGATGTAGATTTTTTGAGAATAGAATTTGTGAAAAGTGATATTTTTGGATAATGTGTGGTTAAAAAGTAGAAAAAGTTATGGATCCACACGCAAAATTATTTATTGAGAGAATGTGTATCGAAAACGAGTTTGGGGAAAATGATTTCAAAGATTCTGTACCGAACAGGGGCTTAGGTTAGTGTATCTGAACTTCAGTGCACTTATAAATTTGCCAATGTGTAGCCTGTGAAACAAAAGGTTGAGGCAGATTCCAGAAGTTACGGTCTTGTCAAACAATAAGATCCTTGGGAAGAAGGTTTGCATAGATAGAGTGCCGGAAGACTCAAGAGTAGAGGACTTCGGATCCATGATGCAGCAGTCTGTCTACGAGAACAATCAAAATAGTGATTAAAGAATTATGCTTCCTCTGATGACCTACACACTCCAGCCAGATGTCTCTGTTCCGGCATCTTCATTGCAATCTTACCAGTTAAAATATCGAAGGGTGGTTGGAAGCCATAGGGTTATGCAGGATCACCTTTCAGACATTGTTTTGAATTAATCAGTGGCTTCTCCTTCTAGACAGGATATGGTGATCCCATTCACTGAGAATTCCATTGCTTCTGTTATAATAGTAAAAGAGACAACCAAGATGGACAATCATCTTTCCAGTCAAACAAGAAGGCTAGGCTTACACCTGCAGTTGTGGATGGTAATAAACATGTTGGAAGACAAATAGATGGCTATCAGGTGCCCGATTCGCACCTAAAGAATACACTGTTAAAGCAGCCAATTTCAAGAGGGATTCTGTTTGCAAACAATAGTGTGCAAAAGGTTTTTCAGCAGGTGGATCAAGAGGTCAGGGCATTGTCTTTCACCATGGGACGGAAACTAAATGTGGTGCAAAGGAAGAACAGAGAGATTGGAGAGGCTAGATTTCAGCCGAAGGCACGTGTCAGAATCAAAATTAATGCATATGGAGCCTCAGCAATCATAAGTACTTCTAGCACATCAGTGATTCACGAGATCGAGTTATCCCCCAGACATCCTTGAATAAATTTAGTCAAACAATTGATAGTTATTCTATGACAGAGGACAAGTTTCAGAAGAGAAAAATAGTTCAAAGTCCTTGTGTTTCTTCGAGAGGTTTACCTCAATCTCCTTTGTCCTCGAAATCTGGGGAACATTTGAATGTTTCAATAGAACCCGAATTAGTAATTGTGACTAGTGAACTTGTATCTTCCCAGAAAGAGAAGTCCACAGTTGCATCAATTCCTCCTGTTGGTGGTTCCACATCATTGATTTGCAGTTCTAAAGATTCTATGCAGTGTATGTACCAGGCACAAGCTGCTGCAAAATGTAGATCCGTTTCTCTCCCCAAAATTCCAGCAATCAGTATAGTTGGTTCTCCGGCAACAATTAGCCCAGCATTCCAACAAATGAAAAAATTCCTCCTTTTAGAATCCAAGCTTTGGCTGATCAAAGCACGTTTCCCAGATTCTCAAAGATCGAAATGCTGACTATGAGTTATCCCTGTCATTTAGACTGCAACTTTAACATTGCATTTTGAAGTCTCGACAAATGATGTCTCCTTTGACAACAAAATTTCTAGACAAAAAATATATTAAAATTTGTTTCCTTTTCGTGGCATTTTCAGAATTTTCCTAACGTTTTTATTAGATATCAAATTGAGTGGAACTTTTCCTTGAACATAGTTTTAATAGCTCTCTTAATAAACCACTATAGTTTTTAGACTGCGCATGTAATTTGTTTTGGTTTCAGGTATCAACTTAACTGCAAGAAGAATAAGGTGGATGAGTATCCCATCAGGAAGCTGTATACATGTTCTACACAACAGCTGGGACTTCATCTCTCAAGTGATTCAAACAATTACAATGTGAAAGATGAAATGTGTACCATGCCATTTTCAAAGTCCCTTTTAGGTGGGAACATGAATGTTTGCAAGACAAGGATCTTGAACTTTGTGCAGAAAGGAGCGCGTTATTCAAGGTTTTTATGGCATAAACTTAAATTGATAGCATTTAGTTATACTGGACAACCTTTATCTTCCTAATTGATGTCTATCAGGAAATGGCTTTCAATTTGTTTCCCAAGGCACGGACTAGGGCGATAATGTCAGAAAGCCCGAACAGTGATGCTGTGCAATGCATATAGGAGAAATAGAGGCTGCTGAATACTTGGCTTCGGAGGATTACCTTCCAACATTACCAAATTCTTTTGAGTTGTAAATATTTGCTTGTTTTTATGGAGCATTGCCCAGTTGTCATCGACATTCTTCTTGTTCCATCTATCAACTTCGTATCAATTAAACACAACCAGATTCCATATTTCCTCGTTTTTGCCCCATCACATATTGAAAGAAAAGTGAGAAAGGGCGAGGTTAGCACTTGTGCATAAATACACATAGAATCCTCACTTTCACGCGTGCACAATTGGATCTACTATAACTGTTGAATGTTTTCTCTGACAATACTATCTACTTTTTCAGATGACACGTGATATCCGAAGATCATGTCCAGCCAAAATCAGTGAGCGTGAATGATTCTTCGACCTTTCAATCTAATGCTCCTGGAATCCCTCCAACTAGTGCTGCAGCTGGGATGAAGCAGTATTCTGAAGGAGTTTCTCATTAGCCATTAAACTCGTCTGAGAATATACAAGGCTAAAGGATGCTACGACCAGGGAATGCTCAGTTGATGCAGATTTCTCAAGAACTCTCACCAACGCATTCCAGGTCTCAACTACTACCATCTATTTTGCTTGCAGCAAATCCAAGGGCACATTTGAACAATATGGGTCAGAATTCAAATATGCAGTTGGATGCTCAAATGGATAATAAACCTTCACCTTTCCAACTTTACATGTTGCAGCAGCAAATGCAAAGAAAAAATATGGCTGGCCATGGAACTGTCGGTGTAGGCAATATTGGAAATAACATGGTCGAGTTTGGAGGTTTGAGCAATGTCATGGCCATGGGGGGTGTCATAAGAGTGAGAGGAACTGAAATTTCCGCGCTAATGGGGTCCATCGTGATCATAGGAGACATGTCCCAGAATCCAATGAATCAAAGCCAGGCTTCAAATATTAGCAATGCCATTCGTTCTGGGCCTCTTTCACCAGCGCAGGCTGCTGCTTTCATGGCAAACTGAGGAGAATGAATATGTTGGGAGGCAAACAATGAAGTATCAGTGGTATAGCAGGAGCTGGACAGATACAGCCTGGAACTGCTGGTCTCTCAGTTCTGGGTCCTGCTCTGAATAAAGCTAATATCAATCAGATGCAGCAGTGTACAGCAATGGGTCCACCCAAGTTGATGCCTGGAATGATACTTGACCTAAACCAAAAGCAACAATTGCAACTCTATCGGCAACAAGAAACATCTCCCTCTCAACATGTTTCTCCTCCACATTTGGGGTTTCACCATCGAACTCCAGAATTCTTCATCAAATGAATCAACAACCCCAGCAGCAGCAACAATAATTCCCTCAGCAAATAACCCAGCAAAGTCCAATGAGTCCACAATTGAGTTCTGGTAATCTTGAAACCTTTCCTATTCGTAGCCAAAAAAAAAGAACTATTTTTTTAAAAAAATATTACAATTTTTTTTTTTTTATCTAGGTCTTCCTATATAAGAATTTTTACATAATAGCTCATCCTAATCCGCGTATAGATTGCTGTCCTAGCCCTCCCCTCCAGCAAGCTCACTGTGAAACTCAGACTTTAGGCTCAGTTAGTAATATCTCCAATTCTCCCAGAGTGTTACAAGGTGTTGATGAAAGTAACTCCATAAGTACCAAATCGTTATGACAGAAATCACCATAACCATTTTTTGGCAGTCAGTCAATCGCTGCTTTGATTCAACTTCCCCTTTTTCGTGCGCTGTGGCAGTAGGATGTTGCTGACTTATATCTACTTGATGTAAATTAATTTTGCTCGGGAAGTTGTGGAGCTTGGATGGAAGAGTTTAATTAACATTTTCCATATTCTTGCACCAGCTGCTGAAAATTTCGTACACGAAGTCCCGATCTGTGAGAAATGCATACTTTGTTAAACATATATTGGTAGTTGTTTAACTGCAAAGTATTTTTGGGGCAAGCTGCCATATTTTCATAGTTGTAGTCAGATGCTGTTTGGGTTATATTTTGTTTTAGCTTCAAATTCAAAGAAATGTTCAGTATAGCCTAGTGCTCTTTTAATTCACATTTGTTAAGCTAGCAGATGACAAAATCTTAGGGGGCCAACTTGGATCGGTCCAAAGGAATTTTTTATTTATATTTAACTTTTTTCTCAAAGCATTGTAATTTGTACATGTTAACAGCATTCCATGTGAGGGGGAACTTGGCAGCTTACTCTTAGTTGTTTGGGACATACAGGTGCCTTGATTGTATTCCTTATTTCGTGTCGCCATCGACTTGCAGCGACCAGACAATCTATAATCTGTTAACAAAAAAAAAAAAATACACTGAGCTACTGGAACTTCACAGAAACTTGTGAACAAAACTTGCCTGCATATTGTGAAAATGTGTCCCATTTCCACTCAACACTAGACTAGATGCAAGTAAAATCATCAGCAATCTAAAACAATATAATCATGAAACAAGGCGGCTCAAATCCACTAATATTTATTTTCATTAAATTCTGTTGGATCTTTTTACTTTTTTTAGAATTTGTGTTTAACTAAAACTCTAATAAACCAAAGAAAATTACTTGAAAATGTTGAAGCACTTCAATAGACAAAGAATTTAGTAAACAATGGAAGAGACCGTTAAAGCAATACGTACTGACATAGCAATATATGAAGAAGAATTTGAAAAGGTGAAGATTACATTTTATTGTGGGTTTTATGAATTTAATGAGTTTGATGAATTTGAATCTGGTGTCATTCTAAGATGATTTGCTTAATTTACTCTGTTTACGCGTGTGTGAGATGATTTGTGATTTGATTTATTGATTTCTTATGCTAATGAATCTGAGAATCTCTATCGTGCTCGGTAAAAGACGATTTTTGTATTTTGCTGTTTTAATTTCTGTTGTCGGGCTTCTTGAATTTAAAGATCAATTGATACAAAATTAGGAAAATTGAAATTTGTAATATATTGTACTATTGGAAATTGATTTTGCTGCTTTAATACGTTTTTTATAGACGATTTTGATCCTGTGGAGTTACTTGTGAATTGAAATGAATTATTTTTGTTCATTAGTTATAGGTAAGTTTCTCTTCTGAATTATTATTCTTGTTGTTTGAATGCACCTTACACGAATGGATACTATTTTACACACTTCCATGATTTTTGTTGCTACCTGATTCACGGTTTGAGATTCTTTAAGAACTCTTTGGGGATTTTTTTTAAAAATTGAAATTATATTAGGGATGGATTTAGAGTGAGATGGATATGTAAAATTGTGTGAATACATAGTGTTTAAATGAATGATTTTAATAAAGACAACATTGGAATATGATGTGGATGAAAATAGTAATTTTTTAAAATTTTAATACTTTAATAGGGATATATATAAGGTGAGATAAATAGATATATATAATCATTGCTAAGGTTAATAGCGACTCACAAAATAAATCACATTTTCCAAATATGAAATCGTAAACTAAGAACGGATATATATGAGTAAATACACGAATAATCAGACACGTACGTGATTGTATTCCCAATCTTCGACTAGGTTTTCAAGTTCACTAATTCGTGATTCGTATATACGAAATAATTGATAGAGGGGTTTTTACAAACATAAAAATGTATTAATACCGACCTCGTGCAAAAGGAAAAGGAAAAAAAAATTAGCCATATTTGATCCACATTATTTTTTTCATTCTCATTCTTCTACTCATTTTCAATCACACATTTTTCAATAAAATAATATTTTTCATCACATCAATAATTTTTCCTTATTTTTCAACCACATGTTCTCCATCAATCTACCATTCCAAAATATATTCTTTCAAACTAACGTGGCTCAAATACACCCAGATAAATTGCAACCTTTTCAGTTTATAACAACGAATAAAGAGTGTGTTTTAAGGGTGTGTTTGTCTCTCATTATTGGGAGAAAATTGAGTAATGAATAATATTTTTTGTAAAGTGTGTGGTTAAAATTTAAAATAATTTTATTAGTTTGTGTGTAGAATATTTTATTGGGTGAATGTGTTGAAATCTTATTGTAGTATATAATTTTTTAAATTAATGGTAGACAAATATGTGCTAAGTTTTCATGGAATAAATTCTGTAAAAATTATTTCTTTTTGAAGAATGTGTAGAGAAGAAATAGAAAAATATTTTTCAATTATTCAAAATTACTTTTAAGTGCTTGTTTGTGTCTCATTTTATGAGAAGAAATAGAGTTTTGAATAATAATTTTTGGAGAATGTGTTTAAAAAGTAAATTAAAGTGATTTTATTACTTCATCGGAGCAAACAATTCAATGTCAGATAAAATGAATGAGATGGCTAAAGTATGCAGTTTGCAGAGAAGAACGCCTTTTGGTTTCCCTGAGAATTCCGTTTTCCTTCAAATTCAATAGGTACTAGAAAGTTTATCTCCTGCATCTCGTAGCGTCGTAATATAATGGATCGAGGCGTCGGTCGTCGCGGAGGCAGGTACTACAGCCCCAGAGGACGATTATCGCCTTCCGCCGGTCATTCGACCAACCGTCACAGCTCTGTAATTCTAAAAACTCTCCTATATCCTTGTTATTTTCTTATCATATTAAATAATTATCAGTCGATGACATCTGAAGTTAACCGGAATTAATCTTTAAACTCGGTAAATTTTTTTTTTTTTTTTTGGCTAAAGTGAATTTGTTGCTTTTCTATTTTGAGATTAATTATTTTAAGGTAGTAAATGGCATATGATTTACTTAATCGGGATTAGTCGAATTGTGAGGAGGAAAAACTTATTATTTTGATGTTGTAAAGTTTAATCCTTATTTAGATTCGCTGGCTATGAGTAAAATATAAATGAAAACGATCGATGCTCAAAGACTTGGAAATGATCTCTCTTGCTTAGGATTCTTAATGATTCTGGACAGAGTTTGGAAGTATTTTAGCTCTTTCAATAAAAAATTTTGCTAACTTGTTTATCCTCCTGCATGTTGGCATTTCAAAAGTCTACGAGATTACACCTCTTATAATATGGTTAAGTCACTAAAATCTTGCACGTGGAGTGATGACTGATTGCTATTATTTGCGAACAACCTTTCTTCTGCAAGGTTGGAGCTCATGATCATTTCAGGAATGCTTCCTCAGGACGTGAAGTATGGCAATATAGAAGGAAAAATCCAGAAACAACGCCAGTTGGTGTTTCATGTCCCTCCCCTCCTGTTGAAAACATTACATCTAGTGCTGAAAATCTTAAATTAGAGCGTAACACAACAAAAGTGGAAAATCTTAGCCCAAAATATCAGGAGTCAGCGTCCACACCTCCCAATATGAATGAAAGGAGAACTCATCAAGAGCAGTTGTGGGGTGCAGGGAAAGAAAGCTTCAGTTCACCACACCTTAGTGGCATTTCTTCTGTTGATGCATCCTATACGATGAAAGGACCATCTCAGAGTGGTGTATCTGGTTCTAAAGAGAGTCATTTCGGACAGGAAACTCAAAGCAAGACAAGTGCTACTGAAAACACTGTTGGTGATGGCAGGTCTAATGATTCTGATAGCCTGCAGAAAGGATTTTCCTTTGATATTTGTGTGGAGAAAATTGGAAATTTTGTTAAGCTGAAACCCACTCTGCTTGCGAAGAATAGAGAGAGAAGGAATGAAATGAAACGCCGTACAGAAGGAGAAAACATCAAGATTTTAAGGCCTGGCATGGTTCTCTTAAAGTGTTACCTTCCCTTGATGGATCAGGTGAAACAATTTATCTGCTTTGTCTTTGTACATTTGGATATGTAGGAACTGCGTTCCCTATTCATGTCAACAACACTCAACATGAACACTAGGCAATTTATTGTGGGATGCATAACTTATTTAGCAAAGAGTTCTGTTGTTTAATTATTGGTGAAGTCTTATATTGATGCTTCGGTTATGAATGAGCATGAAGATGGGGAGAGTCTAATGGAATGCTCTCCCCTGTAAAGAATAATAAAGAAATCAGATGTATATTGGGATAATGACTAGACAATGTTGTCTCTCCTGCTTTTGATCGTGTACTCTAGTGTCATGTAGAAGATGTGTGTGACATTAAAAACTCTTTATCTTTGATTGCATTCCATCGATAGCTTCGGTCGATAAAAATGCATTTGGATGATAGCATTGAGATTATGTCTTTATACTTGTAATCCCTATTGATCATACGTTATCTATACTTTCTATCTTGAGTTTTGAGTAAGAAATGAACTTTTCAAAAGTCATTTGCCATTTATTTCAATAAAATATTAGATATAGTAAGGTCACCTGCAACTTACCGTCCGTGCTATATTTATTGATAGAGCTGTTGTCTTTGGTTTCTGTCAAGGTCAAATTGGTAAAGATGTGTCGAGATCTTGGTCTGGGTTCTGGGGGTTTCTACCAACCTGGTTATCGGGATGGAGCACAGCTACGTTTGAAGATGATGTGCCTTGGTAAAAATTGGGACCCTGAGACAAGCGTGTACAGTGACGAAAGGCCTACTGATGGAGCTAAACCTCCTCCTATTCCTGCTGAGTTCCTGCAGTTGGTTAAAGAAGCAATTCAAGAATCTCATGCTTATTTAGAATCAACCACTAAAGTAAGAAAAGTGGAAGATATTTTTCCCTCAATGTCACCAAACATCTGCATTCTCAATTTCTACACACAGAGTGGCCGTCTAGGTCTTCATCAGGTTTGTAGATGTATTTGATCTTTGACTCTGTTAAATTGGTTAATAGATTTGTATTTACAGAACTCTTTTTTTTTTAATTTACTGGCTTCTTTCTGACAAATTTATTAACAGCTAGAAATACTTTTTAAACCTATGTTGCAAGTCTTCATTTCATACTCGACTTGTCACGGGATTGTTGCAACATAATTGCCCTAAGAATTTGACGGAAAGCAACTTAAGGGAATCTTCTAGATTATGTAATATTATTCAGATTGCATTTCTTTGGTCTTACTAGCCCATTTCTTTAAAATAAAATTCCTGTCCAGGATAAAGATGAAAGCCAAGAAAGCCTACGCAAAGGACTTCCGGTGGTCTCCTTCTCTATGGGTGACACTGCAGAATTTTTATACGGGGAACAGAGGGACATTGGCAAGGCGCAAAAGGTTGTGCTGGAGTCGGGAGATGTGTTAATATTTGGTGGAAAGTCGAGGCATATATTTCATGGTGTTAGTTCTGTTATTCCGAACACTGCTCCTAATGTTCTTTCAGAGGAAACAAATCTAAGACCTGGGCGTTTGAACCTCACTTTCAGAGAGTACTGACATTATCCTGGCATGAAATAGCATATATTGTTCATTTGGTACAATTTTAATCTGCCTTTATTGTGAATCATTATCAATAATTTTAATCGGCCTTTATTGTTCATGTTGTAAGAACCTTCCTCTTTAATTGTGCTCTTATACTTGTAGGATTAAGCGGACAATTGAAATCCCCAAATTTGGAACAACAAAATAGAAGAAGCCATTTTCACATATCAATGGATCTGCTCCTGGGAATTCACAAGGGAAACATACTTCAGTTGAGTTTTTACCTTGTTTCCATAGGGTATTTAACGGTAGAAGATGCCTTGATCCATGCCAAAATGAGTGCCTATACAAGAATACCTTGTGTCCTTTCCTATTTAATTTCCAAAACCTGTATTTTGTATACATTTCGAGAGTACTAATATTTAAGTTGCTGAAGGTTATTAGTGAGTAAAATTACACGTTAAATTAAAAAAATTAATTCGTAGAAAATAAAAAATACGAGTCTTTTGCGGAAATATTACTTATTCGGTCCTCAATGGATTTGGACCTGCAAGAAAGTGAAGCAATATGTACCTAGGTTATTTGTGAACGGTTGGTTGGTACTAAACTTGAATACACATTTATCCCTGCTGGGGCAATGATTCACTGCTCCCATGAACTATATTTTTTTTAATAGGGTTGCCATTAGAAATAATGAATATTTGTATTGTATAATCGAGATGTAATTAGAAAGTTAGTTAGGTTAGTTAGTCATCTTTTGCTTATTTTTCCAGCTGGACATTAGTTATACCAGCTGAATGTTAGATTCCCTTTTCCCGCCTATTTATACTGTATCCATTACTGCATTTTCGATCAAGTAAATCAGATAATTTTCTTCAGCAATTCTCTTCCTTTATTTCAATATGGTATCAGAGCAATCACCTTCCAGCTCTTAACTACAAATTCCTTGAACTGTCCTCTTCGATTCGGCTACAATGGAACTAGTACACAATCATATTGGTTCTGACGCGCATTCATCCATGAGCAAGTCAGCCATTGATGAACCATCTAGTCCGTATTTCCTTCACCATTCAGATAGTCCTGGATTAGTTCTAGTATCTCAATTGCTTACTGGAGAAAATTATGCATCATGGAGTCGTGCGATGACAATCGCACTTTCGGTGAAGAATAAACTCTCCTTCATTGATGGATCAATGGAGAAACCAAAAGAATCAAATCCTGATTTAATCAATTCATGGATTCGAAATAACAACATAGTTATATCGTGGATACTCAATTCGGTTTCAAATGAAATTTCAGCTAGCATCATATATGCTTCTACTGCTCACGAGATCTAGAATGATCTCAAAGAAAGGTTCCAACAAAGCAACGGACCAAGGATATTTCAGCTGAGGAAAGATATGATGAACTTAGCTCAAGATCAAAACTCCATTAGTGTCTATTTTACAAGGTTGAAGATTGTATGGGAAGAATTGATCAATTTTAGACCCAATTGCAACTGTGGAAAGTGTACATATGGTGGAGTTAAAGAGATAAACAAATACTATCAGATGGAGTACATCATATCCTTCCTTATGGGGTTGAACGAGTCATTTTCCCATGCTAGGGGACAGATCCTACTCATGGATCCCATTCCACCTATTAATAAGGTATTTGCAATCATGGTGCAGGAGGAGAACCAGAGAAAGTTAAGCACACAATCATTAGGAAATGATGCTATTGGTGCTGCTGCATTTGCCATCAAATCTGAAGCTGCAAAACCAATGATGAATTCTAGTTCTTACAATGGTGGATCTAGAATGGGGAATTTTGCCAATTTCATGTTGGAATATTCCAATATCAGATCACACGCTTAGCGTGCTCTTCTCCATCTCAGCTAAATATGGCGCCTTCTTCCAGATCCTTCTTCCATCACCAACACGTGCTTCTTCTAGATCATTCTCCTATTTGTTATGTAGTTAGTTTGTTAGAAATTTACTCTATAAATAGAGCAATGTATTCATAGTATTACGCAAGCTTGATTATTAATAAAATGTTCTTCTTTTCATATTGAGCCCTTGTTTGTTTCTCATTTTTCATCCATAAAAATGAATAGTATGACCGTTATCCATCACATCAAGCCATCAATTTTGAATCTCTATCTCTTGTATGGGACACAATAACGACAATATTTTTCATTCTCATTCTATAATAATGTGGCCTAAACGGGTCCTGAATCTATCTTTTAGTTTCTTAACATGGTATCAGAGTCAAATACTCCTTAGACTCTGTCACTTTCTTCCGCCTTCTCAACTCTGGAATGAAGAAATCTGCCAATGGCTTCCGTTCTACCCTGCTGGAGTCTGAGAGAAAGGCGAGGGGCATGGAGATTGCACTTGTGGTATCTTACGGTCTGTGTCATTGCTGGAGTTTGTTTAGCATTTCTAGTTTTCCTTTTACTCATCAATGTTGATGATGTTTGTCTTCAGCAAATGCCCGATTTCAGAGCCATGGATGCTCACTTATTCCAGTTGAATTATGTTGCTGTTTTTTTTTTTTTTCTCTGGATTGCTTCTCTGCTGTACGTTATTGCCGACCCCAGGCTTCTCTTGCATCTATGCTCTTCTATCTACAATTCATGATGTTTCATCTAGAAGGGGGAGTGTTGGAATATTCCAATATCAGATCACACGTTCAGCATGCTCTTCTCCATCTCATCTAAATATGGCGTCTTCTTCTAGATCCTTCGTCCGTCACCAGCACATGCTTCTTCTAGATCAGTCTCATATTTGTAATGTAGTTAGATTGTATGAAATTTACTCTATAAATAGAGCAATGTATTCACTTTATTACTCGAGCTTGATGATTAATAAAATGTTCTTCTTCTCAAGTTCCTTCAATATGTTTTCATATTGAATCTATCTTTTAATTTCTTAACATGGTATCTAGGAAATGATGCTAGGTATTTGTCATTCCATATGTGTTACTCCTATCATAGCCACTAAAGAGATTTGGATAGTAGACTCAAGGGCTACTAAACTTGTGTGCTGTAATGCTGAAGCTTTTATAACAATGAGATCAGTTGAAAATGCAAGTATTACTTTGCCAAACCACACAAGAATAATTGTCAACCTATATGTTGAAGTCAGGTTGAGTCATAACCTGGTGTTGCATGATGTTTTTACGTACCACGATTCAAATTAAATTTGTTATCAATCAGTGCATTGACTGTTGATTCTCAACTCACATTACACCTCGCAGGACCAGTTTCACATTCAGGAGACTAACCACCAAGAGGATGATTGGCAGAGGTAATAAAATTCAGGGATTATATGTACTTGATACTAGAAATTTTACTTCCTTTTTCAAATAATTTTGTAGGCAATGTATCTGCTCATGTGTGGCATAATAGACTTGGACATTTGTCTTTTAAAAGATTGGATGCCTCGAAAGATCAAGTATCTTGTGATATTTCCAAGTTGAATAGGCAGCTCCCTTGTTACATTTGTCCCATAGCTAAGTAGAGAAGACTATCATTTGAATCACATAATAAATTATCTAGCAAGCCTTTTGATCTATTGCATTGTAACATATGGGGACCATACCATACTGCCTCGCACACAGGACACAAATTCTTCCTGACTTTGGTTGACGATTGTTCTAGATTTATCTGGATTTATATGCTACGTCAAAAATCTGATGCTGCAGGTGCAATAACTCGTTTCTTTAATATGGTTTCCACACAATTTGATGCCAAAATCAAGAAGTTCAGGTCAGATAATGCTCATGATTTGTCTTGTAAAGATTTCTTTGTTGAAAGAGGAGTTATGCACCAATATAGTTGTGTTGAAAGGCCACAACAAAATTCTGTTGTGAAAAGAAAACATCAGCACCTTTTGAATGTGGCTCGAGCCTTTTTTTCCAATCCAGAATTCCTATTCATTATTGGTCTGAATGTGTATTAACAATAGCATACCTCATCAATAGGACTCCATCTCCCATTTGAATCATAAAACGCCTTATGAAATTTTACATGGGAAACCTGCTGATCATTCCAATCTTCGAGTCTTTGGGTATTTAGGCTTTGCATCAACACTCACTGCACACTGAAATAAGTTCCAACCTCAAGCAAAATTGTGTGTATTCTTAGGCTATCCATCAGGAATCAAAGGATTCAAATTACTTGATGTTGCATCAAGACAAATCTTTGTATCCAGAGACGTTTTTCACGAAGAAACATTCCCATTTCATACCATTGTGGAATCTGATCAATTGTTGGATCCCTTTCCTGACTTCGTTTTGCCATCTCCCACTTTATCTCCACCTGTTGATCTTCTATTCGACCATTTCATAATCATCTTGAACCAAATACACAAGATGCAGTTCATAACCTTATTCCATCTCCATCCACTGATGCACATCACTCCACTGACACCCATTATTTTGACCCTCTTAGCCAACCACATTCAATCAGAACATCAAATCTTGATGTTCGAAAATCCACAAGATATTGCAGACCTCCCAAATACCTTCATGACTCTCATTGTAATATGATAGCTCACACTGATCAGCCTACTCTTCTTTCCTCATATCACATTGGCCATTTTATCTCATACCAAAATCTATCTGAATCTCACAAACACTTTGCATTATCCATTTCATCAGAGTTTGAGCCCCAATTTTTTCATCAAGCTGTACAGTTTCCTCAATGGTGTGAGGCAATGAAGCTTGAATTGAAAGCCATGGAGGACAATCACACTTGGTCCATTGTACAACTATCTCCTGGAAAGCACTCTGTAGGCTGCAGGTGGATTTACAAGAACAAATTCAAGTTAGATGGTTCACTCGAGAGGCACAAGGCAAAGGGTACACCCAACAAGAGGGCTCGATTACTTTGACACCTTCTCTCCTGAGGCTAAGGCTATTATTGTCAAATTAATGCTTACACTTGCAGCTTATCATAACTGGCATTTGGTCCAACTGGATGTGAATAATGTTTTTTTGAATGGTGATTTATTTGAAGTTTACATGGTTGGATATGATTTACTCAGACCATCCAAACAAGAGGAGAAGTTGGTATGTCGGCTACACAAATCTATATATGGCTTAAAACAGGCCTCAAGGCAATGGAACACAAATCTATATATGGCTTAAAACAGGCCTCAAGGCAATGGAATTCAAAATTCACTCATTTACTTATCCAACATGGTTTTACACAATCAAAAGGAGACTACTCTCTCTTCGCAAAAGGCTTTGGATTAAATTTTGTGGCTCTATTAGTTTACGTGGATGACATTGTGATAACAGGGCCGAACATTCATGTTATTAATTCTTTAAAAACTTTCTTACACTCCCAATTCAAGCTCAAGGATCTGGGATATCTGGAATATTTCTTGGGAATCGAAATTGCCTGGTCATCTGCAAGTATTGTAATATCACAAAGGCAGTATGCAATACAGTTACTTGAAGATGCTGGATACTTGGACTGCAAGCTAGTAAATAGCCCCATGGACACTAAGTTAGCTCTAAGCCAGCATGAAGGAGACCTACTTTCTGATGCTTCTCATTACAGAAAACTGATTGGAAAACTGATTTATCTAACTTTGTCACGCCCTGACATAACCTTTGCATTTTATAGGTTGAGCCAGTTCATGTCTCAACCAAGGATGACACATCTAAAAGCCGTTCATCACTTGCTGAGATATCTGAAGGGCCATCCTGGACAGGGTCTATTGTTTGCTTCACGTACACAGTCCAATTCAGACATTCATATTAAGGGATTTTCGGATGCTGATTGAGGTTCCTGTATTGATACACGAAAATCCACCATCGGGTTTTGCATATTCGTTGGTAGCTCAATAATCTCATGAAAGTCTAAGAAGCAATCAACCATATCTCGTTCTTCCGCAGAAGCAGAATACAGAGCGCTTGCTTCGGCTGTAAGTGAGATGATATGGATCAGACAATTGTTGAATGATTTTCAGGCTCATGTCTTGCCTCCAGCCACACTGTATTGCGACAACCAAGCTGCAATTCAGATTGCCACTAACCCAGTTTTTCACGAAAGAACGAAACATATCGAAATTGATTGTCATTTCATACGTGACAAAATTAATGCTAGAATCGTTAAGCTTCTTCCAGTGCGTTCGAAACATCAGCTCGCAAACCTTTTCACCAAGCCTTCGCCTGCTTCCACTCACTCATTGGCTGTCCAAGATGTGCGTGAAAGATGTTTACCGCACATCTTGAGGGGAGTATTAGAAATAATGAATATTTGTATTGTATAATTGAGATGTGATTAGCAAGTTAGGTTAGTTAGTCATCTTTTTCTTATTTTTCCAGCTGGACATTAGTTATACCAGCTGGATGTTAGATTCCTTTTTCCCGCCTATTTATACTGTATCCATTACTGCATTTTCGATCAAGTAAATCGGATAATTTTCTTCAGCAATTCTCTTCCTCTATTTCAATAGTTGCACGATACCTTGGATTCACCCGGCCCCATAAATGAATCTCAGTTCTGCAAAACAATGATAATATAGGGGAGATGACAGAGAGGAGCTACAGCGTGATCACACAAATAACCATCTATTACATGCTGATACACTACATAATCACATTAACTCTTCTGTATGATGTTGACATGTGATTCAAAAGAGTGTGTATAAATCGCACAAGTTAAGAGCAGACAGCAACTGCAGAAAGAATGCATTTTAACTACCAAAATCACGTTGCTGTTCTGCCAATTGGAACTGCTCACTCAATACAATACACATGCTTTTCAACACGAAAACAAGAAATGAGATCCCCAGGAAGAACACAGCCATCCTTGATATACAAAATAAATACATTTAACTATAGATAATGTCTGCCTCATAATTTGCTATAACATTTAGAATCCTTCATGCCCCCCCATCAAGGAAGGAAATACTAAGAAATTGAACAATGTCGTTTTTCCTCAAGAGTTATTTAGGCCTCGAGTCACTTCCCTTGCTCCGGAATGTTGATAATGAGAAAAATGACCTAGGAGCTGCAAAATGAGGAGGACAAAAAACCATCAGAATTTCACGAGAAATTCTACCAAGAAACTTTTCGTGTAAACCAATTATGATTTCAAGTTATGTCCAATGCAGAAGCCATAAATAGACCTGGTTGTTAAATCAGAATAGAAGCGACTCATTAACCGATGTATCCGCATGTTTGGCTGTTTCTATAAGCAAGTCAAACTTACTAAAGTTACCAAAACATGATTCTTATAGTTATGTTTTATACTAACAAAACTTACTGTTTAGAAAAGTTATTTTTAAGCACAGCCAAACATGTTTGATTCAAGCAACAGTACCAAAGCAAAGTCTGATATGTAGTGATGCATTTATTTCTTGAGTTCATAACATAGATCAAGTTGCAGCACAGGAAAGTAAACAAGAAGATATTCTGAAGTCACCTTTTATTGTGCTTACAGATATATGATCCTCCCTCAGTTTGAAGTTAGCCACAGGTGCTGGAATTGAACTGTGTGAAGATTGAACTGTAAGAAGGAAAAGATACAAGTAAATCAAGTCCAAACTAGTACGCTTTATGGTCTACCGTCTGCTTTGAATATTGAACAAAAAAAGAAAAGAAACTAATGGTAAGTATTGGAGAAAAATAATACACCAAAATTAAACTGACTTGTAAAACCAATGTTCCAACTCATTCTTTGTATACAGAGTGCACTTGAATTATAACCAAAGAAATTCATCTATAGGAACCATTCATATGCAGAGATCATCTTGCTGACATGATAAATGGCGATGAAAACACAAAGAGCCTAGTGTGAAAATAAATTGTCGAAAATCAAGAAATGAAGAATCACAACTGGTTTTTCCTGCACTAGACAAGTTTTGACATGCCATATTTGTACTGGTAAACAAGAAAGCCTCGAAGAGTTTATCCTTGTGAAATCAAACTCACACAAAACAAAAGTTAAAAGTTGGCATGGTCAGGTCAACCATTAATCCAGAAACAAAAGGGGAAAGTCAACCTATAGTGTAATATCACAATTCACCTTGTTCATTGAAAAACTCGCTTTCTGTGAAGCTATCATTGGAAGGTTTCCCTTGAGTAAATCCCATTCTTGACTTCCTCAGATCTTCTGATGACCTGTTGAAAGGATCACGTCCATCCTCTGTATCATCGTCTCCTTCAGACGTGGTTGCAGAGATCCAGTCAACCAAATTCTCTGAGCCACGACTTTTCCTTCCAAATTTCAACAACCGTTTAAATCCTTTAGTCATATCCTTGCGAGGTATATTATTGGAAGAATGGGCTGCCCACATCGGCTTCTGAGCCGTTCCCCATTTCCTCCTCATTCGAGCTGCATCAGTCTCTATTTGGCTCAGAGAATGTGAATTCCATGAGGCAGGACTACCCACAGGGGAGTCAACAGATGCATCGACATCTGAGATCTCATGAGGATAAGAAAAGGGGTGTTGAGTGCGAGAGTTCCACGAGAGAGGACTTTCTGCTGCCCAATCTTGCACCATAGTAGGCAATTCAGCACCCAAAGCCTGGTCCACTTGAGAAAATGATCTTATGGCTTCACCATTTTCTGATCCTGAATTTTCCAACTTCTCTGATTCCAGTCTCTGTCTTGGTTTTCCATTGTCCAAGTCCTTACGACCTTTAGGACTCATGGTCTCAAACTCTTCCTCTTCTTCACCTTTTACTGTATTCCCCATGTCTTCTGGCCCAGAGGCCAAGTCATTATTTTCCTCTTCATTATTTAGAAGCTCGGGGATCATAGAGGTGTTCTTTGTAATACTAGATGTAGCAACAAAGTCTGCACGACTACCTTTTTTGAGAAAAGGCTTGGTCTCAACATTTTTCACAACTTCCTTGTCAAATTTTAGTGGTGTCAAAACAGCATCGTCCGAGTCCAGAGGAGATATCTCCCTAAACTCGCTGAGATTTGCAGAGCTTTTCCTCAGTGACTGTGATCGGCGTGATCTCTCCTTGACAATTGGTGCTTCTTCACTAGTGCTCTTGCTGCGGGCATAGCTTCTTAGTTGTGGCCGACTTGTCTTACTGGCTGCTGAAGAAGGCTTGGTATTTTCTCTTCTCATGTCAAAGAAGTTCGGGACAGACTGCACAAGTGGATTTTCAGATTGCATTCTTCGCTTCCCAGAACTGAGAATGGAAGCTTTGGCAGCAGATCGTGGGACAGGGGCTGCTGAGGTGCAAGGCATAGATGTGGACGAACTTTTAGTGGGTAGCTTCTTACCAGGTGCACTCCTGGATACACCATCTCCAAGAGAGGTCTCGTTCAAAGTGCTATCTTCACGAAGATGTTCCTGTTCTTCAAACTCTGATGCATCTTCATCTTCACTATTCCCAAAATCTATTTGTTTCTGTCAAAAGGAAACTTTTAAGCGGTGGGTTAAAATCACAGAAAGGGAACACCAGTAAACTCTTAAATGAACAAAGCATACATATATGATGCTTCCATATATGCATGCTTCCACATACATACATATATGTGGCGTATATGTCTAGAACACAACTGTAAACCAACCTGCTCCCTTTTGATAATTGATTGGGTACTAAATGATCTGAGTCTCTCGGCTCGTCGGTTAGCACTGGATACTGAATCCTGTCTATCTGCAGATCCTGAAAATTTGGCCTTCATCGCAGCTGTACTCCGCTCAAACCTATCCCGCATAGTCTTCAGTTCGGCTTCTTTCTCAGCTCTGTTGGAGCCCCATTCTTCCCTTAGTTTTGCATCCCTTTTCAGCATATACATGTCATACAATTTCCCTCGAGAGCCTTCTGAAAAACTAAGCTCAGCATCACCATACTTCTGATTATCAACCATTGTCATCAGTGGAGCAGCATTGAACTTGGTCGTGTTTTTAGCGCTCCCTGTAATTTCACTTGACAGGTAATTATCAGATAGTCGAGGAGGAGTGATATCTGCAACTGGTTTTGTGTAGGACAAACTAGCTGCAGACTCACCTTGCACATCAGCTGACCTGCCTCTACGGGCAGAATTGGACTGATCTCCAGGAAGCTGTAGCTCAGCAAAGAGCTTTTCAAGCTCATTTGCTTTAATTTTCAACTCGTCATTCAGATCCGGGTTTCCTTTTGAAAGCCTCACCCTTTGCATTTGTTCAGAAGTTGGGTTTAAAAATGAATCAGAACCATCCTGAGCCTCCATCATCAATTTACCAGAAAATGGTGTTCTACCATTTCCATAAACAGAACTGCTTTCGTCTCTCTGAAGTAGTGACTTGTTCATCTGTTCAGGTGCTGAAACTAGTCTCTGAAACTTCATTTTCTGAAGTCCAGAATCTTCAACCTTTGATGCAGAACTACCAGATATTTTCGCAGATGAAATCGACTCTTTCTTTCCAGCTTCCTCTGTGTCCCCTGCAGATCTTTTACTGGACTGAGAAGACAAGGAACCCCTTTCAGCCCCTTTATAATGAGCAGCAAAAGCTTCTCTAATTCTTGATCCAGCAAGGCCTTCAAACTGCCCAGAGTCTCCCACGGTTTTCTGAGGAGACTTTGAACGTGATTGTGTAACAAGCTGGTCTCTCAATTTATGTTGTTCTTTCCAATTTGAAATTTCAACCAGCCAATCACCTTTGATTCCAAAAGTCCGAATTTGTGTCTGAAGAGCACCCTGATCCTTCTCTTCAGTAACCTGTGTCTCAGAAGCCACTCTCCCTTTTACCCCGCCAAGCTCTTCACCACTCAGAGAACCACCCTTCAACTTTCCTTGATGCCTGAACCCTATCAGAACCTCTTGTTTACTCTCACGGAAAGACCTGAACTCCTCTTCAGAATTTTGTTGATCCTCAGCCTTCACAATAAATGACCTTGACTGAGACTTCCCATGTATTTGATCCATAGAGCCATCAAATTCCGTAGTACTCAAATTAGAATTTGACATGCTAGATTCGGAACCATCATTTGACCTACTAAAAGAAGACACATCTTTCAACCCACTATCAACAACCTGATCCGAAGCCACCTCTTGAATAATTCTTGACTCCGGATTAACAGAACTTGCCATTGTATCATTCAAATTCAAAGCTTTTTTCTCTTCAGACTTGGAAAGCAACCCCGAAGCAGAGGATGAAGTGCACAATGGGATCTCATTATCCTTCTTTTCAGCACTTAAGCCAATGCTCATGTCACTGGCGCCACTCCACCTCCTTAGCACAGCTTTCTCTACAGCAGCTGGGGCAGATGACACATCAGACGATAGCCTCCGAAGCTCCACTGATTTCCGGACCACAGGTTTCCCACCACTCCCTAAAGTCTCCTTCTGTTTGTTCTCGAACAGGCTTATGCGGTCCTGCACACTGAGTCGCCTCACATGATGACTTGTGCGAGTCGATTCAGTCTGATCAGCACTTGAACTCTCTTCTTTCTTTGTTTCTTTTTGAACAACAGCATCATTTTGTTTGTTTGAGTCATCTCTTTCACTGCTGGACTCTTGGCTGAAAGTGCATTGCACTGGGAAGGACAGAGAAGGTGACTTGGGCTGCTCACACGTGGAGGTATCTTCTTGATGTTGGATCTGGGCTGGGTGGGGCCCTGTGGGCTGAGGGAAGGAGGGATCCTCATCAATGGACATGTCCGACCCATATGAAGATCGGACAGCCCCATCCCGGGTTTCAGACCTCCACGGACTGATTAAATCTGCCCGCCTCTCGCTCAAAGATATATATTTGCTGCAAGCTTCACTGTGAAGAAACAAGAGAATTTTCTTAGTTTCTGAAATTATAGAATTTTTTATTTTACTCTAGGGCAATAATTTTCCAGAACAGGAAAAGAATTCCCTCACTTTTTTGTGTTTCTTTTGCCTTTGAACAGCGGAAATATGAATTCAATAGTTTTCTATTAAGTTATTGGTGAATTATTGATATACTATAGATATATTTTGTTCACCATGATTTAGGAAAGTAATGACAAGATTCTTTTTCTTTTACGCATCTTGTTAAGATAACAATGATATGTGCAAACTGGATTCGGTTTTTCTTCCCCTTCCCCTTTCTGATTCCCTGTTAGAGAGGTGCAAACTGGAATTGAAAGCAGTGAGTAATTACAACCAGGATCTTGAAACCATATAAACGAAACAAAGCAAAGTTTTTGCAAGTGTTCTTGCTATTTAACCAATATAATTAAGAGATCTATTTGGGCATGTGAGTTATATTATCTGCACTTGTGTACGACCATGAGACATATGCACATGTGCCTTCAAGCACACAAATATACGGGACAGAGTGATCTAGAGTTGAAGTTGAATTGTGGAAAAACAAAGGAATTTATAGTCTTACTTTAAGCGTTGGCCACCAAAAAATTCTGCAAACTTTTGAAGTTCAGAGACTGTATCACTATTGAAACCTGCAGCGGCAGCACGAGCAAAAGCTGTTGTTAAGTGCTGTTGAACCGTGCCAAGCCGTACATCAATGGCTCTAAGTAATTCCTTCCTATATTGTTGAGACAACAGAAAAAGAATCAGGATACAACTCTCAGATTGGGAAGGAAAGAGAATTTTTGGTGGCCTTTCAACAGATTAACAATAGCATATTTCATAAAAAGAAAAGCATGAAAACATTTTACAGCTAGAGACAACCTGAATAGGAATAAGTTTTGTCTAAGAGCATGAAACCAGACTTGACTCCTCGTACAGTGCAACTATATGTTCACAAGATCAATTTGATTTAAGTCATCTGTGCCCTTCATAACTAAAAAATCTCAAATGCCACAAGTATATTGAGCTCAAGTTTTCCAGCAAGGACCCACCTCATTAATGAAGTCAAGTTGCCAAAAGAAAAAAAAAATACCACTACTAATACTGCATAATGATATAGCTTTTAGTTTAAAACATAGCACATACATGTCTGCCTAAAGAAAGAACAACTCATAATTATATGAGGCAAATATGAAACACATTATACACAAATTACTACTACCAAAAAAAGTGTGTGACAATTAAGCACAAAACAGAAATTTTTACAGAGTAACAAATCTACAGTAAAAAGAGCAGTTAAAATTTAGAAGGATGTTATGCGTATGAGAGAGGGAAGATGTAATACTTGGTCACCTCAGCCGAAGTTGTCACGCCTGATTTACCCCTGCCTAGAGCAATTCATAGTTCAAGTAAGACAGTATTAACAATAAATCCACCCACCAATAAGGGAAAAATTCAATAAGTATTCCAAGACAATGTAATATTCGTTCAGTGTCTTAGTGGCTTAGGTAATGATAACTAAACTGCCTCACTAGTTCAAGTAAGACAGTATTAACAATAAATCCACCCACCAATAAGGGAAAAATTCAGTAAGTATTCCAAGACAATGTAATATTCGCTCAGTGTCTCACTGTCTTAGTGGCTTAGGTAATGATAACTAATCTGCCTCACTAGTTCAAGTAAGACAGTATTAACAATAAATCCACCCACCAATAAGAGAAAAATTCAGTAAGTATTCCAAGACAATGTAATATTCGCTCAGTGTCTTAGTGGCTTAGGTAATGATGACTAAACTGCCTCACAAAGAGACTAAATATCAGAATGACAACGTTCAACAAACTGTTTGTTTTCTCTTTATTAAAGAACACGAAGAAAAACAAATAATATGCAATTATGCTTGCCTAGATCAATCAAACAATCTAATAAATTTAGAGCTCCTTTATTTCAGATTCAGAGAGACTTGTGAATATGCCGAAATACTTGAAAAACAATAACCTTGTGAACTAAAGACATGCAGTATAAGATTCACAAATCATGCGAAATGCTGACCAGGTTTTCAGATCCAAACTTCAGATATGTGTAATGCCAACATGGACAAAACCTGTGTCTGGTTATGTTCTTTGTTTACATATGGTAACCAGGCCCCCCAACAAAATGTTATGCATACTACAGTGGATAGTGTATTTCATGTTCTTTTCATTTAAATCTTGTTGTATTGGACAAGCATAGGGACACTAGTGCATAAATAAATGACTGATTTGTTGACCATCTATAGGCAAGGACAAAACCTTAGCAGGAGGTAAATGAAGATGGCAATCCTCCGACAATGAATGTTGAGGCTTCTCCGATTGACTTGAGAGGTTGTTGATTTTAGACAGTAATTACTAAAAGAAATACTGGATATTTGAAAAATGAACCTTACAAAAACAGGAAAAGAAATATTGTAGATAAAACTTTATTTTAAACGTGAGTAACTGTTCGAAAGTGTGATAATGTTTCCTTTTCTATGTTCAGATTACATGGGAAATCAATGAAGAACATAAATTAGATCAATAAACCAATTAAAGCGCATACCAGAAAGCTGATCACCTCTGTCCTGAAATTGATGAATGATGGAGAGCAAATTAGTGCACATTGCAGTCAAAGTAAAACCAAATGAACATCTACAGATGATACAAAAATAACTACCTCTGCATATATTTTTTGGGCTGCTTCTAACTGAGACATCTCAGCATCAACGGTATTGACCAGTTCCAAAACATCGGGCGTACTTACAAACCGAACAAACCTGAATAAAAGAATTTCCCAATTACATTGATTTATGGGTTTATCCATATAAATAAATCAGTAAGTTGCAAGACACGCTACCTCTCGAGTGTCCCCTTTGTGAACCACGTTTTGGAACTTTTTTGCCTTCCAGCTTCAAGCTTCACTGATTGAGTGTCAGATGCAACTTGTTCCTCCGCAGCCTTTAAATGTGCTACAAATGGTTTAATCAGTCCCGACGCTAATTTCTCAGTGTTTCCATTGTTGGAAACAATTAATTCACATCTGTTCCAAAAGCATCCAGAGTTAATAACTAATAATGGCAACTAACATCAAGTGATATCACTTAAATGCGCTTACCGCGATCGTCTAGGTGAAAGCTGGAAAAGAGCATAATCAAGAGGCGTGTCTGACTTCATTTTTGTTTTTCTCAAAAAAGATTCTGTCTTTTCTAGGAATTCCTTCATGTATGTTCCCTCATTCCCTAATTTTCAAAATATATCAAATCACAATTAATTTTTATCAGGGAAATACTAAATCAAAAACATAGATAAACCTAACAAAGTAAGTTAAAAACTGGAAATGTGTTTTTCCCGTAAGTACAGATATAAGAGAACTAAAAAGAATGTTGAAATTAAGTGACATTAGTAGACAGCAGATCTTAATCAAAATCTTATATTTTGAGAAATATATCCAAGATTGAACTAAAACAAAAATGAAAAATCTATCATCCAAAAACTCAAATCGAAATTCACTCAGATCTGGTTATGTAACAACCAAATTCCTATCCAGCCAGCAAGTTCAAATCAATATCTTCAAACCCAGTTACAAATTAAACCCAAAACGCAAGAAATGGAATAGAATGAAAATGTTGAGCTAAAAATTCAAATAAAACCCCCAGAGCAGATAATTGAAAACTAATGGAATCGTAGAAAATCGAAACTAACCTATATAGTATCAATGCGAAGATCTTCAATTCCCGGACCTTGATCGTCGGATTCAACTTCATAATCGAACCAGCATTCGGGTCTCTTCTTTGTAGATGAGATTTTATCGATTTTTTATTTTTATTTTTATTTTTTTGCCTTTTTTCAATAATGGAAAGCTGGGTTTGAAGTATTATTTTTCTTTTTAAGTTTGAATTGGAATTGGTTTTCGATTTACTCCTTTCTGGAAATTATATTTTCTTGGAATGTATGCTTTATATTTCTCTATGCATGTACGGAGAGAGAAGGGGATAAATTTGGAGACTTTCTCTGTGTGTGTGTGTGTGTGTGTGTGTGTTGGCATATTGGGGTTTGGGGTTTACAGTGAGGATGGCTGCTGTAATTGGGCTTCAGACAAAATCATTTTTCATATTTTACTTTTGTTGTATTTTTGTAAACGTTAATGAAAGACAAGAGAGAGTTTCCACTTGACATTTGTTGTCTATGAAATTACCATAATGCCCATCATGCTGATTTAGAATTTTCGGTTCTTGAATCGTCCATCGGGTTAGTTTTCTAACATTGAATTATTTCATTTGGAAAAATGATCTCCATTAAAAAGAAATATATAAGGAAATCAATTTTATGTTTTAAATTAATTTAGTTGATATCAAGAAGACGATATTAATCACTTTGGATTAGTGCAATAATTAAATTCATCCACAGAGTTGAAAAATATTGATTTCTGAAGAAAATGTTGGAATTTTGTATCGAAAATTGATTTTGGCCAATTTTAAATAATTATTTAAGTGGAAATTGTTATTTAGTGAATGAAAAATTAAACCAAATTTAAAATCATTTAAATACGAAAATTATTGAAAAATTACGTAGAATCTTATGGAATATTTTAGAAATTATTTGGTTGAAAAAATGTCTTTCTATATGAAAGATTGTGACTTTTGACGTTATTATTTTTCAAAAGATGTGTCTCTTCAAATATAGAGTCTAATTCCAATAATTGTGTCTCTTCCATGGGTTGTGTCTTTTGAGACAAACATTTTCAACATCTATATATAGATTCCATGTGTTTGTTTTCATTAATTCATTCACTTTATAATTGTACTATCATAATAATGCATGGTCGCTTCAAATTCTACATTTATTTGGAGTCAAGTTTCATACAAAGAGGGTTCAAAATATAAGTAGGTTTGTTGGTCTACGTAATTTGAAGTGCTCCTATTGCGATACGTGATCGTTGTATTTTGGGAGATGATTGTCGAAAAATTGTTAGCACTGATGCGGGGCAAATTCATCTAAAGGAAAAAGTGTCCAACACTTGTCTTGACCAATTGTTCAATTATATCTCCTTATTTTCATTTTTTGATTTCTTTCTATTATGTTTGATTTCTAAAATTTTTTAACATACTTTGATTTTATATAATGTTTGAAAAAAAAAATAGAAATGATAGAATCATACGTCATATGTTCAATTACGAGGATCATTGATTTGTCTTCTCAAAACTTATTTTAGTAAGTCAAATTATGTTTTGAGAATATTATCGGTGTATTTTCCAACAGAAAAATCTTTACACTTGGATGGAGATATGGATCATGCCTGGCCACAGGTCAATCGAGATAACTCGAGGACAAAACACTTTTAATTGCATAAAAGATTGTACATTAAGTCAGTTGTGATGTATCTTATTAGACAATCTTTTTAATTGCATTTGCCATAAAGTGATATTCGAGAAATAATAATTTCTTTGCCCAGGAAAAAAAAAAAAAAAATCTCCCCTATCTTTACACACAACGTTTGACTCTTCCACCATAAACTATACTTTATTGTAGGAGATTCTATTTTGTTGTTGGTTGGTTCAAAAAGATTACAAATGAGATGTTGTGACCAAAAGTATTTTATTTTCTTAAGAATAAGGTTGAAGTATCACTTTTAAGCCTCTTCTAGCCTTCACCTCATGTGAGCTGCTACGAGTTTTACGGGCGAAAAATTTCAAACGGTAATCAAATTTTTTTTTTAGTGATCATTAAACTTTAGAAAAAAAAAAGGGGGTCATCAAACTTTTCAAAACGTTATCGTACTGACAACTAAACAATAATTTTTTTCGGATGATCGTCGAGCATATCATACCATGGTCACATTAGCCACTTAACTTTAAAATGTTTCCAAATGATGGCTAGGATAACGATTTGATAAATTCGATGGCCATCCAAGAAATAAAAAATAATGGACCAATAGGATAACAATTTAGCCCCTGTTTGAAACCCATTTTTTATCTCATTCTATTTCTCATTTTTCATTTCAACCACACATTCTATCAATAAAATAATATTACACATAAATCCAAAAATTCTCCTTACTTTTTAATCACACAATCTTCCATCAATCACTATTCCAAATTTTTTTTTTTTTACCCAAAATGGGTGTCAAACAGGGGCTTAATAAGTTTGATAATCATTCGAAATTTTTTTTAAAATTTAATGGTCAATAATCATATGAATTTTTAACCATGGGTTTTACTTATTAAGGAAGAAATCTCTTTTAAAATGATTATATTATTATCATCTCCTCCTCTCCCTCCATTCAGTTTACAAATTCAAAAAAGTTAAAGGATTTTAAAGTCTTGTTTAATTCAGTGGATAATTTTTCTCTCTGAATGTGGCTGAGCAAAAGCAATCTTTTGAATTTTCCAATACACGGCCTCTATTTGATTCCTTTTATTTTAACTTAAATTTATTTCTTATATTCTTTTTCAACCACACATTCATACAATAAAATATTCTATACGTAAACATAAATTTTTTTTATATTTTTTTAACCTCGTATTTTTAAAAAATATTATTCAAAACATAATTTTTTAAAAAAAATTAAAGGTCACCAAACATAGGCTCATTATCTACCTATTCTATGATATGTTAGGTGGGACAAAAAAAAATTTAAAAAGCACCAAATAGAATGCGTCCGCAATTTTGTTCGATAAATTGAGTATAGTATACCAAAAATATGTAAGAAAAAAAAGTTATTGGAGCTCTAGAAGTTGAGATTCCAATCTTCCCAAGACTAGTCATTGTTTAACTATTTCATGCAATACGTACATTTATTTGTTTTTTAGTCATCAACGTATCCGTATAGGCTAGCTTAATCCATGTTTGACTCTCTTTAAAATCAAATAATTTATTTCTCATATCATTTTCAAACACAAATTTTTTAAAAAATCATTATTCAAAACATTATTTTTACACAATAATGACCATCGGACATGAGCTTCATTTTACTCATCGAAATCCCATAATGTTAGACAAAAGTTCAAGCATTGAAGTAAAAAAGTTGCATATCTCTTCACCTACGACAATTTTCCATAATGAATGGTGTTGGGTTTGAACTCAAGTCTTTTCTCGATCTCATCTAAGCCCCCGTTTGGTTCTCGTTATTTTTCACTAAATCGTAATTTATTTTTTTCTGTCTTCTTATCAATTACATATTTTCCAATAAAATAATATTACGTGTAAATCCAAAAAAAAATTCTTCTTTTTTAACCACATTCTAAAAAAAAATTATTATTTCTCTCATTATAATGTGGAATAATATGCGCAAAAGGGGCGCTAAAAGTTCAAATTGATAGAGACTAAACCATTTTAATATTCAACTCGCACTCTTCGTGTTAATTATCCCTTTTGTGCTTGGTGTCTTGTGCACATTTTCTTGATTCAGCCAGCACCATTAATGATGGTATTTTGATCCTTCATTTGTGACTTTTGCTCTTTTCACACTTTAATGATAACTTTGAAATAGAAATGTTTACCGACTTTTGTGGATTCTCATGAGAAATTAAACTTTTTTGTTGCTTCACAAGCAAGATTATCCAAGAATTATTACATTTAACCAATGATATCGAAGGTAATTCAAATGGTAAGATTGTTTAATTATATGATATGAAATTTTCAATTTTCTTGAGGGGATTTAATACATTGATCACCAAAAGTAGAAGCCCTTAGGTGTAATTTTATAGAGTAATGTTTGGTGTACAGACAATATTTTTACAGAAAACTTACCTACACACACATTGGTGGGTCCCGCATCAATAAAAAAAATGCCATAACATACACCCACCTTAAAACCCAGACCATAGCCGAAAACTTGAATTAAATACGGCAACTTATAAAAAGTATCCTTTAAATTTAGTGCAATTTGAAAAATAATATAAAAAATACTTTGTAAAATAAAATTACACATAGTGTGATCTTTTCATTAAAAAGTGATACATCATGTCACTTTTTTTTTATCGTGAAAACTTAATTCAAATTTAAAACACAAAAAAAATTAAATTTAACATCTAAATATTAGCTCAAGAAATTCTTATAAACTAATTGAAAATTTAGTCAAAAAAATTAATCGCGTGAGACATTTTAATTGAAAGTGCCGTGTTACTTTCTAAGTCAACATAATAATCTTGAAAATAAACGAAACATCAACAAAGAGGTAAACCTTAATCTCGAAATTTTAACATACCAAAGCATTACACCCCAATATGCGCCACATTAGAATTCTCATGCTCAGTCTTCTACTCATTTTCAACCATATAATCGTCAATAAAATAATAATTTTAATAACAACTAATATTATGTGATACGAAGGGACAAACTTTAGTAATGCAAATAATTTGTTCATCATGAAATTATAAAAAGAATATATTTAGCTCCTGTTTGAGCCACATTAAAATTCTCATTCTCATTCTTCTACTCATTTTCAACCATATAATCTTCAATAAAATAATATTTTTTATCACATCAATAATTTTTCCTTCTTTTTTTTTATCACACATTCTCCATTAATCTACTATTTCAAAATATTATATAACAAAATAACGTGGCTCAAACACACCCTAAGATATTGAATTATTGCAAATCGAGTGTATGATTTTTACAAATTTGATTTTACAATTACAATATTTCACTTCTTTGTAAGCTTATATATGAATCTAGCACAACATGAACTAACAATGTGCGACTATTTAACTTGACAAAAATATACTGAAGGATAAAATGACGGCTTGCATTTTGTCTCTCTTAGAGCCTAATTATTGACACATGAAGATAGTTTATGATCATAGATAGACATGATACTTTAAAAATTGAGAATTGTAATTAATTGGAAACTCGTAACATATCAATTTAAATATAAAATAACATAGTGTGCGACTTTTAAATTAAAAAGATATTACTTTTTTTGTCCACTTGTCAACTAACTAGAATTACAAATTGGACAAAGCTTTAAAAAAAGTTATCCAAGTACCAAACATAGAGGAAGAGTGGAAATACAATTACATCATATTTTCTTTTCCTAATGCAAAAGCTGTAAGCAATTAATTATCCTAATACAAAGATCTTTAGAATTCATGATTTTCACGTATTAATTTAATTAATCAAGAACACATACTTTGATCCATAGTAATAATTAAAAGATTTAAACATGCAAAAGAGAAATTAGTAAAATCAAGAAATTATTCTCTCTCTTTTTCGTCTCTGTAATTGAATGTTTTAATTTGATGGGTTCATTCGCATTTATAGACAGAAAGAAGCAGTTTCATGGGCCATAAAATAAAAAATAACAACTTTCCATCAAAGTGGACAGTTATTAAATGGCCACTTCTCAATGGACCAATAAGATTTTAGCAATAATAAATCATTTTAATTAATTTATTAATAATATTACTTGGTCCACATTAATTGGTCTTACATTCTCCTACTTGGTCCATGTAATATTACATCATTATGTAGTCTATAACATAATGCGCATAAGAAAAGCTAGAATCCCTCATACATTGGTCACATAATATATCATCATTAAGTAAAGATTAATAAGAGTCATGGCGGTTTTACATCATTATTTTGGCATAATTCCTTCTATGTACTACAATAATAATCCCCACCTAACATGACACGTAATGAGAAGTTCGATAACTACATTTCAATAATGCCTTTGAAAAAATTGCCTCTGTCAGCATTCATATAATCTATTCATGTACATATACCAACTATTATGACGGGAATAATATTTTGTCAAAACAATACATAAGCGAACTCAAAGTGTCAAGTACATAAATTACTTAATGTCAATAATCATTTTCAATAATGTCCATTCTCTCGACATATTCATTAAATGTCTTTGATGGCAATCATTTTGTTAGTGGATCTGTAATCATAAGATTTGTACCAATATATTCGATTGACACATTTTGTTTTTGAACTTCTTCTTTAACGGCAAAGTACTTCAATTCCATGTATTTAACAACTTTAGAGTACTTGTCGTTCTTTGAAAAGAAGACCGTTACAGAATTGTCACAATAAAGTTTCAGCGGCTTGACAATATTATTGACAATTCTAAACCCTGAAAAAAAAAATTCGAAGCTAATTTCCTTGAATTGTAGTCTCAAAGCATGACACAAACTTAGCTTCCATAGTGGATGGAGCAATGACTGACTGCTTCGAACTTTTTCATGATATAACCCCTCCAGCCAAGAGGAACGAATAGTCAAACGTGGATTTTCTAGTATCTACACATCCAGCAAAGTTTGATCCGAATATCCAACGACTTTCAAGTTATCAGATCTCCTAAAAGTGAGCATGTGATGTTTCGTTCCTTGCAAGTATCTCAACACTTTCTTTGCAACTTTTCAATGATCAAGTCTTAGGTTATTTTGATACCCGCCCAGCATTCGGACAGTAAAATTGATGTCTAACCTGATGCAAGTTCGAGTATACATTAAGCTCCCACAAGAGATACATAAAGAATAGTTGTCATTTGTTTACGTTCCAATTCGTTCTTAGGACATTACACGAGACTAAATTTATCTCCTTTTTGAATTGGAACGACACTCACTGAACAATTTTTCATCTTAAATATCTCTACTTTATTGATGTATGCTTTTTGAGATAACTCTAACAATCATTGCGACCTATCTCGGAATATTTCAATTTCAATCACATAGGTTGCCTCTTCCATATATTTCATTTCAAAAATTTTAGAGAGAAATTTCTTAGTCTCGTATAATAAGCTAAAATCATTAGTCGTTAGTAAGATGTCATCATCATACGAAATTAAAAATATAAACTTGCTCTCACTGACCTTTAGATATACATACATCGATCAACAATGTTTTCTTTAAATCCAAAGGAAGTAATGGTATCGTTGAACTTAAGATACCACTGATGGGAAGCTTGTTTAAGTCCGTATATTGATTTCTTTAATTCACACACCAAATCTTCCTTTCCTTCAATTAAAAAACCTTCAGGTTGATCCATATAAACTTCTTCATCTAAATTTCCATTTAGAAATGCGATTTTCACGTCCATTTGATACCTCTAAGTCATAATGGGCTACTAAAATTATTATAATTCTAAGTGAGTCTTTCTTTGAGATAAGAGAAAGGAAAAGCGCTTTGTCCAAGCTCAATGACCAGGACAAAGACAGGGGCACCAGTTCTATTGGAGCAGCCTCCCCTCCAGTAGGGGCACCAACCGGTCATTGAACCAGGACATAAAGCAGGGCTCTGGAGAAAATGTCTCATTTCAATCAATACCTTCTTTCTGAATAAATTATTTAGCAACAATTCTAACTTTATATCGTTCAATATTATCATTAGAGTCATGTTTGGTCTTAAAAATCCATTTGTACCCAACTATTTTACACGATTCAGATAATTCAACGAGATCCCAGACTTCATTATGCTCTATAGATTTCAACTCATTTTTCATAACATCTAACCACTTATCAGAATTAGCACTCTCAATGGCACGCAAAATGAAATTAGATCGTCATCAACAATTCCAAGTCAAATTCAGACTCTTGTAGGTAAACCACATAATCATCAGAAATAGCAGGTCTACATTAAAGGAAAATCAAGAATTCCCTAACTTAACTCTGATGTCATATGTAAGCAATTAATTAACCATAATACCAAGATCTTTAAAGTTCATGATTTTCACATATTAATTTAATTGATCAAGAAACATACATTAATCCATAGCAATAATTGAAAGATTTAAACCTGCAAAACAGAAAGTAGTAAAATCAAGAAACCGTTCTCTCTTTTTCCTCTTTGTAATTGAATGTTTTAATTTGATTGGTTTCATGCACGTTTATAGACAGAAAGAAACAGTTTCATGAGTCATAAAAAAAATATACCAACTTTCATCAAAATGGATATTTATTAAACTATCACTTTTCAATGGATCAACAAAATCTTAGCAATAATAAATCGCTTTAATTAATTTATTAATGATATTACTTGTTCCACATTGATTGGTCTTACAAAAACTAATCCGAAAATTAGTGAATCTTGTCGGATGTGAAGAGTGAAGCCTGAAGCCAAAATGTGGGAGCAGCTAGAGATTTTGAAAAGAACCAAGCAAGGATTGGAATCAAATGTGGTCCAGAACACCATACCTAGGATGAGTCCCTTTCACCATTTCAAAAAAAGGCATCCTTTAGAGTACTACATGGAAATAACTTGGACACAACAACTATTAAAAGTTCATCTTCAATGGACCCGTATCGGGCCTAATTTACTCTTTTAACTTTGGGCCACAAGTGGACCGATTGGGTTACAGCACGTAACAGAGTTCAAATTAAATTGTGAGGAATTATTTAGGTATTCAGTTCTATTTTCCTCTTGATAGAAAATTTCTCTAAATACTATCAAACTTAAAAATTAGATAAACACTGTGTAATCAAAATTAATTGAAAAAACTTAAAAAAACATGATCATGATCGTGATAGACCATCACGGTTGCAAAATGCAAAATATTTTCAACAACCAAACAATATTTTGCATTAGTGCATGACTATTTTTGACAGTTCGATATGGCCATCTTTTAGGTCCTATGAGCTAAAAAATAGGTTCTACCAAATTAAAAGAAATATGGATTATTCTAAATGCATGGGCCCTGGACATGTAGCATGATTCTTGATAATGCGAACTCAAAATCAAAATCCAATACGACTAAGTTTAAACTTCTAAATTAACTAAACAAGTGTCACCTACTATCGCCACAAAGAACTCAATATCGTTACTACGCACTCAACACGGTCGTGTTTACAATTTTAGATTAGCTAAGCAAGCATGTGGGCAACTATTACTCAAAAGCACCGAATACCTCATGCTCTTAATTAGATCAACGTCATGATAGAATAACAAATTTATTAGAAGTCGATTACGAGCATATACTTCAAGTAAATAGAAGTTGGCTTCTTAGTTTGTAATCTGAAGAACTAAGTAGAGCTACTAAAATGAATACAAGATTGAAAAAGAAACACACACAAACACACACACTTTGATTGATTGTGCATAATAATATTTAACAAAATTAACTTGTTCTTGAGGAACATTTCACAATACAATAAGGTAACAATAAACACAAGGGTCCTCTCCTCCTCCCATCCATTCAATGGATCGATCTAATTTCTAAAAAATACAAACAACATTTTTAATTACTGCTATCAGTGTTATTGGTGGTATGATGATTATTGTTTCCATTCCTCCTTTTATTCTTCAATTGTGAAAGCTCCAATTGTGTTTTCATGAAGAACTGCATCCTCTGCAACTCCATCTCCTTCATAAATTTCATCCTCTGCTTTTCCATCTCTACCAACTGCTGCATTTTCGAGTTCTCTGCTTGTTCATACGACTCCCCAAATTTCAAGATTGCCCGCGTCAACTCCCTAACAGAATTGCCCCAATTCGTCTCATTGCTATTCTTGTCATTGGTGGTATTCACAACAGCAGTTTCTTCATTCATTTTTCTGTTCATCATTCCAGACCTCGGTGCACTAGCATTCACCATCATCATTTGATTCATTTCCCTCTTGACCATTGGTCGCTTATAACTTTCTGGAGGTAAACCATCTGATGAATCGGCAGAAGGCTCCGGCTCCGGCTCTGACTCCTCATCCGAGTCCACCGGAGGCCTTTTCCTAAATTGCGGCTTTGGCTGTTGCTGAACCTGAAATCTCTCCTGTTGCCGGAATTGAGAAACCGAGCCGGATCTAGTCCCAACGGGGATCCCCATAGGCACCCTTTGGCTTCCCGATTGCACGTTTGCATTCCCGGCCGACCCACCTCCACTTCCGGAGCTCATCTTCGCCGTCGCGCCGATCAATTCATCCATCTTCTCATAAAACCGCCACTTACTCGGCCCGCCGCCCGCCGCGATCTTAGCCTTCTCCGTCTTGTACTTCTTCTTCACTGTATCGATCCGGTTCTTGCACTGAACATCGGTTTTCGGAGTCTTCATATAATCCTCTCGGCTGCCCACAATGTCCGCCACATCTTTCCAGTGCTTTTGCTTCAGATTCCCACGGCTCAGATCAAGGTACCTCTCCCCCCAGGCTTCAATTAACACCGCCGTGGCGTCTTCGCTCCAACAATCCTCTCTTCCTCCACCAGTTCCCCCAACCTTCTGCTGCTGTATCGGTAGAGCAAGCGTCAGAGTATTCTGGGGCGTCATCGGGGGCGCAGCCGCCACAGTCACCGTAATTCTCCCATTAGAAGCCGGCGATGGATGTGATTGGATTTCATCGTCGTCTTCCATAGATCACGGCCGATCTGTATTATTCTAGAGAGAGAAAGAGAGAGAGGAGAATAGAGAAAAAGAGAGGAATGTAGGAGATAAGAGCAATAGGGTTTGTTGACCGGCGAAAAATAAATGCAGAGGAAGACAGACGTTTAACGTTATTATTTTTCATGATGACGACTTTCAAAACGACAGCGTATAGATGATTTTGTATTTTTATCGGTTGACGGAAAAATCCAAGCAGGGTTGGAGGTTTGACGACGGCGTCGGCAACGGGACACGTGTCGTGGAGTGGGTGGGTGATTAGGAGAACAGATGTCGAAATTCTATTGGATGGGTTACCGGTAAACCGTCACCGGCGTCATTGCCGGCTCGGTTGGTGGACCTTCCCTGTTTTACATCTGGGAACTTCTGGCAGTTGACTTTATTGACCATGGTTTCCTCTCTATTTACCGGTACTTGTCTGTTAGATCCCATTTTTTTTTAAATTATATTTTTTTTTAACCACACATTCTTCAATAATCATGTTTTCTTATTATTTTTTTATTTTATACACATTTTTAATCATACATTTTTACAATAAAATATTTTTCACATAAACAAAAACTTAGCCCATGTTTGATGTCCATTATTTAAAAAAAAAAAAGTTTTGAATAGTATTTTTGAAAAATGTATGGAAAAAGTAAGAATTTTTTTTTGAATTTACGTACAAAATATTTTATTATATAAATGTGTAATTAAAAAATAATCCCACAGTTTGAAAAAAATAAGAATCAAACAGAGACTTACTTCTTAAGTACACATTCTCCAAAATATACTATTCAAAAATTCATTCTTTATCGAATAAATTATATCAAACACTGTAATATAATTATTATTGGGATAATTTGTTTGTTAAAGTTGGAAAATATGAGACCGTCTTCGATCAACCCTTTACATCGTCACTGTTTTAATCTCGTGTTTGAATAGTAAAGGAAAAGTTTCACACAAATCATTATAATAAACTTTAGAACTCAATTCTCAAAAGGTTTTTTTTTTCTAGTCAATAGGGGATCGCCATTTGACAATTGTGTCAAGTGTTATCTTATGTTCCTCTAGCATTTCTCAAATTCTAAACCCACATCTCCATTCAAAATCAGAACAACCCAAAACGATTTCTTACCTGTTGTAATTTCATGAACTACTCAAGTGGCAAAATGCAGGTAGAGTAACACCGAGTAGAGCAAAACAAAATTCCATGCAGAAAGTACAAAGAGAAAATGGAAAAGCTGTCTCAAAGAATGATTGAAAGTCTTGAATCATACGAGCATCCCATCAAACGCTGAATAAATTCCAAGAACTTTCAGTGTAACTATCTGTGCCTTCAATGAAGCACAAGAAACAACTTTGTTCGTTTAAAATAGAAAATCGAAAACAGTGTAGAAAATTCAATACTCTTCCTTTCTATTTTGAGGGCGAGGATAAATCAAAAAAAGCAGATTAAATGGAAAGGATCCAGTATATATGCGTATTTACCACATGGATAGCCAAATACGAGACAGATAGCAAGTTATCAAATTTAAGACTTATCTTAATTTCAACAATTAAAATCTACCACCCGCCAGAAAGACCGTTATCATAAATCGATATCTCCCTAATTTAATTGGGTTAGGATAGTTTTCAAGAAACTATATCCCACTGAGGAAACAAGGTCCAAGAAATACCAGCAGAAATGCAATGCAAAGAATAGTAAACATCATAATGCAGTATCAATTTGTCCATATCATTCAACTTTAGGCCGTTTTGTCGATAGGAAACATTTCCCACAACAAGATAATTGAACAATTTACCGGTTCACATAGGCAAAACAACTAGTACACATCATATTCATATTGACTATATAGTTAAAATTTAGGCAGTGTTAATTAAAATTTGGGCAGTTTATGGATAAGAAACACTATCCACAACAATTTAATTTACAAGTTCACAGCATTCAACTTGAAATAATATCATACATATTAGTTTTCAAGCCCCTAGGTTCATCACACAGGTGAGCCAGAATTATCCTTCCCTGAAAAACAATTTAGTTAGCAATATGAGATAAGTTCCTTAGGCCACAGGCAAACCGTGAAGTCTGAATTACAAAAACCAACATGGATAACATGAACCGTGTAAGTATATACCTAGACCCTAGCATTTCAAGTTTCCAGCATTCACTTGAATATAAGAGTCATTAACAAATTTTGCAATTAAAAAAAAAAATTGTTGCTCCTAAGACTAATATTTATGACAGTTTAGATACAATAGTATTTCTTACTGAAGAATTTACTAGCCAGAAAGGGATAGATTTTCCAAATTGTTGAGTCCACCACTCAGCACCTAAAAAGGAACCATCCAAACTCAAACTCATTGTACGGTTTATCATATAGCAATAGGATAAAATAATCCACGCAGATATTATCTCATAGCCAATCCATTATTCCCTTGTCTTAGGACACATGATTACGCCCAAAGAATAACGAGGTAGTTGTGGTGCAGCTTTAGGGTGTCGTATCCACACGGAGATGGAAAATGCTTAAGGGTTCCAAAAATGATGAGTCATCGTCTTCAATGTGTAATAAAATTCAATGTTGAAAAGTGAAATTAAAATCAATAATTTGAGCCGGTGAAGCGTCGAAATTCCCTCAATTGGATTGGATCGTTCACATCAATTATTTCATTTTTATAGCTTTCATCTCGACACTCTAATCGAAAAATATATCGTGAAAACCAATTTAATTTACAAATGTAATCCTAAAATTTAGACTTATGAAATATTCGCACAATTTTTATTGGATAATATCAAAGATCGACCATATACATCAATTATAAGGCAGTAATCAATCCGCCAATAAAGTGAAATTGAGATTAAAATTCAACAATTAGTTCAATCTAATAATAGAAGAAGTATGACTGGATCTATAAAGGATTTCATAATCGTTAAATCAATCTCAATAATAAGTAATTGAAATTGAAACTCAATAAATAGTTTGATTAAACAATGAAAAAAATGACTGAATCCATGAAAAATCTAGTAATTATTAAACCGGTTTCAATACATATTCATGAAAGAAAAATCTAAATCCTAAGATTATTCAGCAAGAAAAGACCAATTACATGAAATAATAAATGTGAAATCATCATATCCAATTGAGTTTCTCCATTGTTTCACCAAGATTGTTAGTTCTTCATGAGTTTTTTGAGCCAAAATCAATGGAAGAATAATAAATAATGAGCAATGAGGCGTTCTAGGACTTTCTACGATCTTTTAGGGTCGAGAAATCGTGCCACAATAAGTTACCATAAAAACTTGAAAATTCGGGCTTTCTTTATGACTATGCGGCTACATGGTATAAAGCCTTGCGGTCGCAAGGAACAAATGTCTCAACCCTTTTAATTTGTTAAAAATGGCCATGCGATCGCATGGTTAAAACGTTTTTTCGCCGGACTGTTTTCAGTATTTTGATCGTATCTTCCTTTTTCAATGTCTGATTGAAGTGATTCAAGATGCGTTGAAAAAATAATCCAAAGGGCTACAACTTTGCTTCAAATGTCAACTTCCAATTCGATCGTCTACCATGTCAAAAAAAAGTCTCAATGTGAGGTTGAAAACTAGTGCAAAACTTTTCAACTTGAAAGTTGATATATGATAATATCTTGATTGTATTACATCCCTTTGACTCATTTCCTTATCCAATTGACCTCTAACAATCTTGAATCTTCATCACAAGGTTAGAAATAAGTTCAGAGTATTTGCACTTTAGTCCCTGAACTTTTACTTTTTTTCATTGTGGTCATTTCTCACTTGTTTCTCCTTATTTCTGCTACATTCATCACTTGTCCTATAAAACATAAATTATATAGAAATAAGTTATATTTAAACATATTAATCAGCAAATTTTCATATTTTGATATTAAGATAAGTATGTAAAAATGCACTTATCAACACAGGGTTGACAAAAATTCACTTTTCAAGGACTACGTGCAAAAATTCGAAATGATTACTGAGACTAGTCCTTCCTAGTAAAAGCTGGAAGGGGGAAGGGGGCAGCAAAAGCTCTACAGTTAATAGAAGTAAAAGAAATTGCAAAATCAATTCATGCAATCCACCGTTCTTGTTGTCCACTTACTGTTCCTCCCATGTGGCACAGTAAAAAGGAACAGCTGATATAACCCAGAACTAGAATGTACTCCTTCCACACGTGGCCGTGCTCCCAAAGGCCAAGGCCTCAAACTGAAATATTCACAAGGAAACTTCAGTACTATTGTCACGTCTCCATAGGCTATTAAAAATAAAAATAAAATAAAAAAATCAAAGCATACCGCACATGCAGGAGCATCACATCCTGCAAATATGCAGAGGCAGAGAACATTGTTAAAATTATTGCACTTCTCTAATGAATAAGAATGAAATGAAGAAAAACAAAAAAAAGGCAAAGAAAATCACCATGATCGAAAAGTTCCCCCAAAGGACTAGAGGAATTTGTTCTTCTTGCTTGTTTTCCATCAACAGCATCAAAAGTCTTGCATATATTTAACCAAAAATATAAGAGAAATACAGAAGAGAAGAAGAAGCTCTCAGTCAAAAACATATCCTATACAAGAATTTAGCACTGCAGAGAGTATGTATAGGATTAGATGTTTTGGTATAGATATCACAGAATAAAGAAAAAAATAATTAGTTAATAAAAGTGTTTCCACACTTCCCAGGATGTAGTGTTGCGGCAGATTATAAAATATAATTATAGTTTCAGGTCAAATAATAGTAAATTCAACAAAGTTGGTCATACAGATATAAAAAGGGAATATCAAATTGCACCTAAGAAACCTCTGAACCACTATACGAGTTTAAAACAGTACTGCAAGGCAAATAAAACTATGCTCTCTGCAGGAGTTTTATAATTAGTTTTCCGGTCATAAAATCAGAGACAGCTTTACCAATAGATAACGAAATATTGCTTATAGAAACTCGAACATACCTGGTATAAGAAGAGCAGCAATCAATGGGCAAAACGAACCCATCTTGGATGAGGTGAATCCAACTGTGGTGAATATATCTGCAAAAGAACCTTAAGTAATGAGAACGAAGTAACTAACGATCAAGAGAAAACTTTCACCATCAACATGCAAACTTAAAACTAGAGCAATTTGCCACAACTTCAACAGAAATTTTTTCAAGATGGTTTGTCATCTCAATAACAGACAATTAAGTAAAATGTTGAAAGCCAGGTTAACTCTTGAAAGGTTAAAGGACTGCAAAGAATTCAGATGAAACTCTTCAAAGGTGTTAATATAGGGTAGTTATAAAACACCTGCCCTCTCATAGGTCATTTTGGGGTTTATGATAATTAAGACAGACACCAAATCCAGTCCTGCACTTCCAAATAAATATCCATATAATCAATTATTATCCTTTTCTCAAATTACTTCAATAGACCAAGTTTCAACTAGCACTCTTACTGTAACAAAATGCAGAGTATTTCAAGTGTACAAGACCCCATAACCATCAATCATTAAAACACTAAAACAAATGCGGAAAGAAATCCAAGAGTTTCATCAAGATGCGTACTTCATGCACATAGAGAGAATACTCACATAGCCAAGCAATGCATATGTGACCATAAACATGAATCCTGTAAGTGCAATCCGGATGATGGAAAGAAAAAAAGGTTAGAGCATAGCCTTTGAGTGAACAAGCACGGAAAAATATATGGATATGTAGTTTGTGAGAACATTTACCATGTTAGGTCTGAAATTACCCAGTACAAGCACAGAAAGCAAAGAAAAAAGTTTGTGACAATCAAAGGAAAACAGCAACACTTGTCGCCAAATATCTTATAAAAAGGCTCAAGAAAATTTTTGGATTTATGCATAGCATAATAATTATTATGCGTAGCTACCGAGATTTTTTTTTGGATTTATGCTTAGCATTAACAATCTATTATTCGTAGCTAAGGAAACTTTCCAGATCATAGGACTTACGCAAAAATAATGAATCAGAAGCACATTAACAAGATGGGTTGTCCCTCTTAAAAAACTTAAAAGAGTATTCACTTTAATATTCTGATCACACCGAAACAATAGCTTCCCTGTTTCATGTCAAATATCTCTTCATAAATACTTAAGCCAACCATTCATATAGATAAGAGTAACTAAAACTTCCAATCTGAAACAAGGCAGGGTACAATCTTTGTGTCTTGAGCAATTTCTATATGCAACTGAAACATTTGGCTTTCATCGCATACTTCAACATAAACTCAGACATGTAATTTACTCAAGAATGTAGTAAAAGTGCAGATGAAAGCATAAAGAAAAAACAAAAAGGGACTTACGGCATCCAAAGAGGGAAAAAATGAACAGAGCGAGTCCAAAAAGGTTGGAGCACATATTTGGCTACATATGAGTGATCCAGTCCACTGTACTTATATCTATGTAGCGCAGCCACTCCATGTGATCCTATGTATCTCATTATATATATATATATTCCAGTACTTAGTTTTCTTCTTTGCACGTAAGATTCAATATAAGTTTCAGTCTTGTAAATTCTCTAAATTAAAACCTGTAAAATCCCAAATAAAAAAAATAAATAAATAACAGTTCGAGCAGACGAGAAATGATCACAAATCTGAGAAATACACACATTCGATGTACGTACAGTGTGAAAGGTGGCAAAAACAAAAAGTGAATAAAAAGAGGCTATTCATAAATTTACCTGGGCAGAGACAGATCGACTGAAGCCAATGGTGCCGAAAAATCAAAAATTGGTTGCAACTTTCTCTCCCGCCCAGTCGGAAAAAGATCGCGGGAAAATTTCATAATTAAGGAATTAAGTATCACTTATTTCAAAATTAAGAATATAGATTTTAAATTTAAAAAATCAGTTTTTATTAAAATTTATTTATGATTTAATTAAATAATTAAATATATTAAAGTCACATATATATACAATTTGATCGCTAATTAACCATTTAATTAGTCACAAATTATTTTTCGATCACAAATCAAAAATTTTATGTGTCAAATTATTTTACGGTCACAATTCAAAAATTTTATAGGTCACGATTTGTTCATCGATCACAAATTAAAATTTTAAAGGTCACTATTTATTTATCGATCACAAATCACAAATATTATAAGTCACTATTTATTTATCGTCCCAACACCACTGTCATCACCTCCAACAAACTACCACTTTCAACTTCAAAATCACCACCGTCAACACTAAGATCCATCGCCGCCGCCAACAAAACCACACACCACCAGATCCACCCCCATACCACCACAACAGATGCATGTACCAACCACAACCACCGTCACTCCAAATCTACCACCAACAACATCATATCCACGTGCACCTCGCAAATAAAACCATCGCAATATCACCAAACAATTAAAATTACCACCACCACCACCACCACCACCACTCCAACAACCAACAAAAACTAACCAAATCTGCTGTGACCGCCATCTTTCAATCCCAAAAAGCACACCTAAAAATATCTCAAAACCACGGCAGCCATCGTTCATGCTAGCCCGCAAAATACAAATCACAGATCATGGTGGTTGCTAGTCCATAGATTGATACTAATTACAAACCATGGCGGCACAACGCCCCTGCAAGCTATTCGCAACAAAGGCCACTGCGAGCGACGACATAGCCCCTTCTGCAGCGAACGATGACATCGACAAACTGCAGAGAGAGGGAGGAAGGGGGGGCGGGGGGAAGCGTCGGCGACGGTAGAGAGACGGGAGAAGAGATGATAGAATTGAGAGGAAATGGGAGAAAAATTGATTTTAGGGTTTGGATGTGGTAAATAGTGTAGGGGTGNAATATCTGATTTTTGAAAAATGAATCTTTCTCCCTGATTTTTGAATATTGATTTTGAAAAGTAGGATTATGTGTAATTTTTCCAAAAACCATCTCGAGTATGACCCAATTGAACTCGGGTCGGTACGATTGGATATAGACTCGTTGGTTCCGTAAAGATGTCCTTTAACAAAAAGTCGATGATAGTATACAAGTTTTTCTTTATAAAAGTTGCTAAACATACTTTTATTCTTTCTGCCAAACTTTGAAAAAAATAGTTAAATCAAGTTGACCATCCACCCGAAGGACTCCAAATCCATCCATTCAAGTGTCAATTAAACTACAATCCACCTAATGCATTGTGCATCCACACAAAATGAATCTATTTTCTTGTAGGGTTTCCAACTAATCCAAGATTTTCTCTTGATGGATCGCCTCCTTTATTCCCTCTTACTTGAAGACAACATTGTTCTAAAGAAGAATGGATAAATTGTCTTTGATTCTGGGTTAGTGAGGTCAGGAAATTAGTGTGTAGAAAAGAGTTTGGTAAGTGAATATTAACCTTCTGACGTACTGCAAATTTCACTCTACCTCCATTTCAGTTTTTGCTATGCCATTGACATTTTTTAGTGTTTCGATTTGACCTCTCTCCCAACAACATTCCGAACGAATGCGTTAAATTGCACACTACTTCATGCAATACCTAAATATAAGTCGTGTTCATAACATATTTGTTTGGTCAAAGTTAAAAAACAGCTTTATTCATGAAAATGGCTTCAGCTATAAAAATTTTCAATTAATTAATTCATCAATCAAACAATACAAAGTTATTATAAAGTGTGTTTTTTAAACTTCAAACAAATTTAGTAATCAACGTAAAATTTCAACAATAATCCACCAAAAGATCATTGCTGGTTCGATATTTGGATCCGCGGTTGATTATAGCACCTGTAATGGGAGGAAATATCGCAGAAAGATTTTAACAAAGAAAAACCCACCAATGTACGACAAATATATTACAGAAATTTAAATATATTCCATTTTAGTCACGCCTACTAATATTTACAAGACTGAAAACTTCAAGAAATGACCTAAGTAAGAGCTCCAAAAAGAATACTTTATTCCTACTTGTACGCTTTGCTTTCCCTACTTTTCCCACTGAAGGATCTAGTTTAACCGGTAAATAAATGCTGCAATTTACAACTTGAGGGTACCTTAGTTTGGATAAATCTATCGACATCTTATGTCATTTGTTTCAGGTAGGTAACTCACATCCTTTGGACGAGTTGAATGAAATAATGGCAAGAATACAATTTTTCCAGGAATCTTCCCAACCTCAAGGGAAAAACATGTTTGCATAACTAACCCATTGCACAAATCTTTCAGAAAATCCATCAGAACTACATGAACCAGCATCATGGTGGACATCTCCAACAACCTGTTCCTTCCCCTGAAACACTTGGAAAAACAAAAAATTAATAAGAAAGAAATACTTCATACTACGCAACATCAGAACGGGAATTTTGTAAGCGTGCACTAGTTGAAAACACCCCCCTTCCCAGCCGGGGCAGAATAAAGAACTCAGTTTATGCGGTCTGACATTGATCCCACCAATGGACCATATAGGCAAAGAGTGAACTGCAGGATTGGTAACATAGATAGAAAAGACTAATTCTAAATGATACAATCATCAAGTCATCAATTTCAATTAGGTTATAATCTGTTATAGATTGAAGTTTTTCGTCTTAATTAAAGAGTGAACCGTAAGTTAACTGACCTTTATGCTTGATTCAGACCCGTAAGCTGATGAGCTGGTTCCCAGTTTAAGCTCATCTGAAGATTGTCCAGCTAATGGAGAGCCAATTAGCATAGATCTGCAACAATCAATTTAAGTAAATATTAAAACCCTAGCACAAAGCTAAAAGCTTCAAACGCTAAGCATTTTTTATTTTCAAACTTGGACTAATAAGCAAATTCAAATAAAACACTGTGATTATGTCAGGAAGATGCTCAAACAACAGATGAGTAAAACAGATGAAACAATAAAACGTTGTGATATGTTTCCCTGCCCGATAAACAAGTAACTGAGAGGAAATTCAAAGGAAGCACCAGTTATGTATGTAACTATGAAGAAATACTGACACGAGATGGAAGAGATTGGCCGACATATATCAAACGAATGTATTTTACATTTGTTTCTAATTCATATTAAAAACTTGTAATGTAGATTACCGTGCAAAAATGACATTTATTTACAAGAGAATTTTCCCATATTTACTCCAAGGATGCGAAGTAGCAAAGTGATGTCGAAGATTTAAGTGTATTAATAAAAGGTATTTACCTTTCATATGTCTCTTCTTCACATGAATTTCCCGATGAAGAAAGCCATTCGACATCAAGAAAATTCGAACAGTGAAATGAATCACCGCGTTCACGGAAACATATACTATCAGTTTCAAGGCATTCGTCTGCTTGCATATCTGTGAAAAGCTGTCTACGAGACATTGAGGGGGTATACCTACAAGAAATGGCCACCATTAGAGACAGTAAAAATTGAAAACTTCAATACAAAACTGAAAAAAAATACTAGTAGTTAATTGAATAAGAAACAAAATATTGTTTTCCTTAACAAATAGTGCAATTAAAAAAACCGAAAAATATGGACATGGATTGGGTCTATATGACCATAACGTGCACATAATCAACTTCTCTAATTGTCACTTCAGATAAAACAATTAATTAATCTCTGACATTCTAACATGAAGTGCAGGGTCTGCATGGAAACAAAACAAGGACATATTTTAGAAATATCTACAATTACAATAGGCGATTCACCTTATAGTTAGAATTTTATCTAGGAATGGACAACTAAAATCAAAAACATAACCTGATAATAGACCCAGTAGTGTACACTTATAAGGTAATGTTTCAGTGGGCTTGGCCATAGAAACATGTCCACTGAATGGCAGCAAAGTACAATAAGTGTTTGAATTATTCCTTGACAGTATAAAAGATCAGACTTGAGGTAACATACCTGGAATAAGATATGTTGCTTTCACAAGTCGAGATTACAGGAGTTGAGTCTGAAAGACCCATGTTGGAGCCTTGCACCTTTCCAGGCAATGATTTGTGAGGAATTTCAGTCTCTTCGACACTTGCATCATCAATAGATGAGTTGTTATCACAAAGAATGTTTCCATCTGATAGGGATCTTTTAATTATTGACCTGCACGTTAAAAGTTTCACCAAGTTAACCATACCTGGAAAATCAAATTATAGCATGCAGCTTATATAGAGCTCTCTATTCACCGAATCCCTGTAGGTGTATTTTATCCTTAACAAGTATTTCATTCAGATCTGTCTCTTAGGCACTTACTTTTGCAAGAATAAACGCAATGTGAAGGTGCTGACCAGATTTGGAGAATATTAGAGAGAGAGAATGAGAGAGAGAGAGAGAGAGAGAGAGAATATACCTGGGGTTTTCGGGTGCAGCGGAATTATTTTTTCAAAAACATTTCACACTGAAGTATGAAATATAATACACAAGTATGCCCAACCATTTATCAGAAATAAAGACTAACTCTTTATCAGTAAATTACCAAAATTCTCGAAATACATAAAATTAACACATTACCGAGAATTTTCACCTCCAAAATCAGAACCACGCCTTCCCACATTGTAATGCTGGTCAGAATCCCGTTCCCAAAGAGCCGGTTTCCCCTGTTGTGGCTGGAAATGACCCAAGAATCTGCTCAAATGTGGAGACGTGGAAATAGTAAATTCAGCACCATTTTTTATCAAATACTGAATACCAAGCAACCTTATACTTGATGCATCTTCAAAAATCAGCTCTTATATAGACAATGGACTCTGATTGTTTTCTTTCTCAAATATATGATATTATATCAAGGCAAGACAAATTATGGGTCCAGATATTACACAAATTATAGCTGCAATCTTATTTCATAGAAATATGGACTACTTGACTTACATGTTTATGGCATCTTGTTTTTCAGCATCCATGTAGGCATTACTGTAGTAGCGTTGAAGAGTTCTCAAGAACTCTTGGGATTGCGTCGCCAGTTTCAACTGCCCCCTTGTCTCCGAGAATATCTGTTCAGTATTCCCAAATGTTAAGGTTGGAGAATTGCAAATTTCACATGTTGAAATTTTTGGCACAATGCATACAAAAATGTGTAAGATATAATTAACCTTAATATAACTACAATGAGTTCTAGAAATAATAACTGGCAACCAGCAAACATTTTTCAAGTTCTAAAACTTTCTGCACAAAAATACTGAATAAACACGTGCTTTTCATTTGCGCACAGATGGGAAAAGTTTAACTTCCCAGACACATCCCACAAGGATTACCTTATTGTGTGCTGCAGATCCACCATATTGTAGTGCGAGGGTGTCACCCATTGCTTCGTAAATCTTCATCAAACCATCCGCCAAAGGGGATTCTAAGCTAATGTTTGGAACAACTGTATACCCTAAAGCATGCAACTGATGCCCAAGAGCAACCAGCCCAAAAACATATTGTGCAACATTTGTGCGGTCTAAACAGTCAATACAGTTTGTTCTTAGGACCCCTTTCTGAAACATTGGAGAATTGACAATATAACCTCCATCCAAATCACCACTATGATTAACGATGACTTGAGTGTCCAAGTTTTGAACATCTTTAGTCATATTGCAGAGGTCCTCCTTAACAGCATAGTCGCTGTTAGAATTTTTACTGCATTGAAGTGGAAAGTAAAAGAGTTAACTGATAGTCAAAATCAATGGACAAATACAGAAGCGAAGGACTGTAATGCTGGCTTCCAGCGGACTCAACAGTTACTGCATTTCAGGGGGTATTAATCTACATGAATGCTAGCGAATTATGAGAGAAAAAGATGTCCTGAGAGAAGAATATGAAGTTGGTCAAAAGTATATATCGTGATAATCTTTGAACATAGATAAGAAACAAGTTCAGCACTGACATAAGAAACATTAAGCTCAAACATACCAACCCAATATATATTGATTATAATAAATCAAAGTATGTCATGGAACACTTTAAGTGCCAATTATAAACTGCTTTTAAAAAGAAACCCAAATCAGACTTAAATAGCTTTTCAATGATCTTAGCAGTTAAGATTTCATCTAATAACGATTCATTAGTTCTTGAAAGTTACTTCGCTCAAGGCCTCAAAACAAGGTAAACTTAATCTAAACTAGTTTACTAAGTACATAATCTGCCAAGAGGATACAATGCTTCAGCATATTGAGTATGGTCCAATAACTTTTGCTCTATTATTAGATAAGTCGCACTTTAAAATTCGGTAGAATGCATTTCCAAAGTACTTGATTTCATTGGAAAACTGAGTTAAGTAATCGGAAAGAAGACTAAGGATTTAAAAACAAAGCTATGGAAAGGATTGTAAACATACTCAACAGTAGGACCAGTTTAGCAATATCTCTTACCTTGAAGCTGGGACTATCTGACAGTAAAAGAAGCCAGTTAAGTCCACTGCATTAGCAGCCACTTTGCCTAAATATGCCAATACAGTCGCAGCTTTGCTGAAAAATAAACAGGTTGGTTCAATTATACATCATTCAAAAAAACAAATGCAGCAAAATAGAAAGAATTGATGCCAAATTACTTTTTGGAGTACTTATTTAAATCCCAGTGTAGAAACTTCAGACGGTTCTCCCCTGTAAGATCTTTATTAATAAACTCGATGGCATTAGCGAATTCTGCACGTAGAATAGATTCTCTTGGCCTCTTCTCACGAGTCTGGTAATCATGAAGAAAATGATAGAAAAATGGATATTAGAGCCACTGAACATTAGAGGACTAAATCTTAAAGAAGTTTGTACCATATACATATAAGTCCATTGACACTGCACGATCAGTGCAAAGACATACCTTAATCAAATTCAATATAATAATAGGATTTCCATATCTCTTTACTAGATTTTCGAAATGAAGTTTGGTGGCTTCATACTTATCGTCCTTCTGTGATACTTCACACGGAAAGAGAGTCATCAAAAGAGTTGTACATTAGCATTTTGAAAACAGCAAATCAGAATTTATAAGCCTTACATGTGATGTCAGGTTTAATGTTCAATCGTGAAGTCTCCTGTGACCAAAATAGGGGTATTGAACCCCGGTTCTGCACAACAGAGGATATTTGTATTGGGCTTCCTTCTGGAACATCCTCTAGCACAATTTGTTCGGTCTCAACATCATTGGCTACACGTCCCTTCTCATTCACACCACGTTTCAAATATCTGCAATATGGGTAGGAACAGAAAATAGTAACAAAGAATAATAGAAAGGAAACAGCAGCCTTTGATTTTTGAATCTCATAGTTAGATGTTTTCTAGAAGAATAGTATCGTGAGTCCAGTATGAAATGAATTATACATTTCCAGAGATATCTAAAGTACATATAGAATCAAGCACAGAAAAGTCTCGTGCAGAATAAACTATGAATTCAAATTGAGATAGTTATGTGATGCAGAATTTTCTAGAGTTTTCTACTGCGCAGATTATTAATTTAGTCAATGTATTAATGAGTCGGTCAGTCAAATGGTTGCATGGAGGAATTGAAGAGTCATTGTTCCGAGTTATTAGTCTAGTAAATTTAAATGTCTAGGAAAAGTAATATGGAGTCTAAACTACTATAAATTGAATGTTATGTCTATTGTAAGGGGGAATGAAAAGTCTTATTTGAGTATTATTAAGTTAAAAAAATCTCCCCTTATTTTGGCTTTTTCCCATGATTTCTCCCTAAGAAATCTTGGCTCCAACGGTGTTTGGAGTATTCTAAATTTGAAATTGTCCAAATTAATAATCTTTGCTCACCTGGACTTGTTTCATTATGCTAAAAAGAATTTGAAATGAATGCGCTCCATTAAGAATTAAGCCCCTGTTTGAGCCACATTATTTCCTCAAGAATGCATTTTTTTGTTTGATATGATGGGGAATGTGTGGTTGAAAAAGAAGGAAAATTTATTGATGTGATGGAAAATATTATTTTATTGAAAAATGTGTGGTTGAAAATGAGTAGAAGAATGAGAATGAAAAATAACGTGGCTCAAATAGGGGCTAAAGCTCTAATCGTTTAACTAGCTGTAAGAAAATTAAAAGACTCCAATAAATTAAACATAATGAAAACCTGGTTCCGGCATAATGACGGGATCGTCTCGCGATAAGGGTCAGGATGAAGTCCCGCCCAGATATAGAAAGTTTGACCTGTTAATAAAAAGATGATAATTTGTACAAGCTCAAATACCAAGAATAAAATTAAACAACGACCTGAATACTCAATATTATGGCAGCTAATAAAGCAAAAGAATAATGTAATTATGTATATATATAATATACACTTCTTCAAATATTATACACTACAAAAGATTTGTACCTTTACATCGCATATATTCTGACAACCATACTACAAATGGCTAAAAGTGTGAGGAAAGAGTTAATAAAATTTTAGGGATAAATAAATAAAATGAAAACAAGCTAGATATGTGCAGAGCATATAAACTTATAAAGTCATGCACAGGAAAAGAAAAGTATTACTAATATAGTGTAATATCCTAATAGAAATGATCAGATCTTGCAAATCCAATTCCACATATGAGAAACCCTAAGTAGTTGATACCTGCTTGAAGAATCCATAAACCAAAGCTACTGTCCACATTGTATTCTTGAGCTGACTGCGAATTCCGCGAGTTAAGAACTCATTCCAAACAAACATTGTTTCATATAGGACTAGTCCTGTTTCATGATTGCTTAGATTTTTCTGAAGACTAAGCATAACATGGTAGGAGTAGCTGAAAAAGAAGTCCTTTGTAAGATCCACAATGCGTAGGAGCTTCTTGTATCTAAATCATCAATACAAGAAAATCAGAAGTTGAGAAAAAAGTTAATACAAGACCAGTACAATAATTAAAAAGGAAATTTACAGAAGTGAAAATCTAATAGAATTAAGAAAAGGCAATATATTCCCCCATGAAACCCAGGTGATACCTTGTCTCATACAACATAAATTTACATCACAACACCAGTGTGGTTTTCCCCTGCACATTTGCTGGCAAAATACTGGCAACGGACACTATGATCAATCTAACTACAGACGACAGATTGAGAACAATTCTCAATATACTTAAATTAGAATATGTGATTAATTCATTCTCTACTTTACCTAACGAAAAGACGGGTGAACACTAATGTATAACATGAATTTAATAACTTGACACTGGAATTACAATGAAGGTTGCACCCATAAAAAGGTACAGAGGTTACCTCCATAGTATGGAACTGGTGTGCTGTGCTAAAACGCAAACTAATAACTAAAAATATAAATATAAACAAAAGAACCCTTTTACACTTAAGATGATACTCATCTGGATACAAAAATATAACAGGCACATTAAATTTTTTTTATTGTCTTCTCAAAAGTATTGCTGACACTTTACATTTACACGTGGATTGACAAAAGACCTGTTCTCATTCTTAGAATAAGCCATATTTGATTGCACTGTAGAACTGGGAATGGGAATAATCTCGCTCTTGGCAATTGCATATACTTCCTGACCACATATTGTTCCAATCTTCCTTCTTTTTGTGATAAGCAGCAAGTAATAAGGTCCCAAAAATTTTACGAAACCTAACATCGTAGAAAGAATAACCATGAGTTCTGATATCATAAAAATGGAATTTCATTTTTTATGATAAATAAAATAGACAGATTGAGAAAGCAAAAAAATATTGAAGGTATATATAACCCACCAATGATCCCATAGCAGGTGGTGACAAATTTCAGTCCACCGGTAGACTTGTTTCCTTCATTAATTCTTTTCATGAGGTCGTAGCATTCAATTTCTGAGTATGTTGTAGAGTCTTCAGTGATGTTTAGCTCATTCTGTTCTGATCTGTCTATCTTCAAGACCTTCCAGAAAGTTCTACGTTTGTCTCGTCCAATCATATAAAAGTTCTGTTGCATCAATAATATAAGAGAAATTTAAGTGGAATAGTACATAAAAATGTATCATATACAGACTACTTGTGCAAGAAGATGAGGAATAGGACTAGCAATAAATGTAAAAAGAACTGCACGAGAAACAAGCTAAGGGAGGCAGTACAACCAAAAAAGTAGATACCATTATCACCGAGTAGCTATTATCTGATGAAAGGAGTGTTCAATACATGCCAAAGATTTGTTTAAAGAATGTTAAACAAGCACTCAAGACAAGAACATTAAACTTTTAATTTAATGACACTCAATGAGAATGCATTCAAAGTGTTACACACGTGTCTAAGAATGTCTACAGATACAACGCACATAAGAATCCTTCTACAAACATGAAATGCACAAGCTGCAAATCCTTACATGCTCTGTTAATGTTACTTTTCTATGGTTTTGAGCATGAGATAAACAAAGGTTCCTATAACTACATTTTTTCTCTCGCAACCTTTGTAGTCCTGTACCATAGCTCAAGATGGACTACCACATTCATCCCAATTCCCAACATATTGATGCAACTTGCTTGTCGCACCAACTTAAATTCCAATTTCATCATTCAGAAGTTGTGTAACTTTTGGTTATCTCTCATACAATAGAAACGTACTTTAAGGGCAGGTCAACCTATAGGTGAACCTATATAATCTTTTTAAATAGCTTTCTCATAGAAAGCAGCACTCATTATCAACATTGTTACGATCAGTGTTTTAAAAAGCGTAAAGCGTGCCTAGACGTGGAGGCCAAGCTTCAAGCTTTACGAACTTAGACGGGCCTAGGCAAAGCTTAGGCGTAAAAAACCTTCTTTTATTTTTTATTTTATTTTAAAATTTTAATCATTGTAAAAAAATTCAATAATTTAAATAATACATACCAAATATCTAAAATTATAAAATACTGTATTTACTTAATAATTCTTTCATAAAGATAAGTTTCAAAATCATAATTACTTAACGTAGATAACTTGTAGCTTAAATCTTATTTAATCTAACTCTTTATCGGACTCCAATTTAATATCTTCTTCTTTATCTAATTTGTCTTACATATCGTCCGATACAAAATCATCATTCTCAGGCTCCCTTATTTCATTTTGATAATTTCTCGTACCTCTTGTAGGTTGTAAGATATCATTATCAACCCTATCATTCTCCTCCTCACCCTCATCATCACAACCCTCTACAATCCAAGATTATGCATTAGTAGCATCACTTGCTAGTAAAGTATCTATTTTGGCCTTCCTCTTCTTCTCGTTCATCAACCTTGCATTAAATTGGATATAAACAAGATTGTTCATCCTCATAGTGTCAAGTCTATCTTTTTTTTTTTTAGGTGTGTATCTACCAAAAAAGAAGAAGAAGAAGAAGAAGAAGAAACAAAAAGAAAGGTACAAAAAAAAGGAGGTAAGCCTAGACGTCCCTAATAACTAGGCACACCTTGGAACGCCTAGGCAAGCATTAAGCGGTCAACATTGTCGTTGATCGCTTAATTCCCTTTTAGGCTCAAGGCGAAACGTTTTCATCACGCTTCCCGTCTAAGCGACGCTTTTTAGAACACTGGTTACGATAATGCATAGTAATCGCCAACTCGATCATCATCATCTTTCGTAACTCTAAAAATTCAGAGCAATTAATGTTGATTCCAAGCCCTAAATTCAAAATTCAAATAAACTGGAAGAAGCTTGTTCCTGTTTTTGTTAGTTAAAATCCAAATGACGACCAGATTTAAAAACAACCAAAAACATATAAAAATACCATAAATTCATGTCCATAATTCGTAAAAAAAAAAAAAATCCATGTATCAATAAATGAGATCCAACAAAAAAACAAAATCACACATAAGGAAGCAGAAAATAATCAGCAGAAAATAATCTAACGTATTCGCATGTATAACTATACCGAGCAAGTCTCGTAAAGCCTGAATTTCTGCAAATAGTTTCCTCTGCAGTTGTACTCCACATTGATCCGAATATGTTGCTGATCGTTTTCCGTCGGCATGCTTCCAATCCCGAGCCTCGAACCTGGGCTTTTGACTGTCAATTGTACATAATAAAAAAAAAAGCTTGAAATTCAGATCACAGGTCCACCCGACACCACCAACCTATAAAACTCCGCAGACCGTCTTCAAGCATACACACATAAAAATTCTTCTTCTCCAACTCAGCTGTCGCTGCAAAAAAACTTCAGAAGCTCAATTGACTACGATGAGACTGAATTCCAAAACCTCTACAGAACCAGAAAAAAAATACTTGAAAAAACAAATTAATCGTAATTTTAATCAAAAAACAACGTCTACTTCAAAAAAAAAAAAAAAGGTGCATCTAGATGCAAAAAATGTGAGAAAGATTTTTACGTGTAAATAAAAACGAAAGGAATTAAATCAAGCGTCGAAGGAGAAGAGGCGGAGAATGCGAGAGTTTACGGCATCAGGAGAGCGAAAAAGGAAAGAAACAAAGCTCCGGCGACTGCGTCCACAAAAAATAGGAGAATTTTATGTATTTAAGGGTTTTAAAGATTATTGGTCTAATTACATACAACTAGGAATACGGCAATTCAAATTGATAAGTTAGTGATATTTACAAGTTTTACCAGTACTAATATATTTGAAATTTGATATATATATGGTTGCTAGATATTGTGAATATCTCGATGATCAAATTTGGATACTTTTATATTTCAATCGCATAAAAGGAGTGGTAGTTATTTTTTGTGACTCTGTATTTACTATGCTAGAGTTAGTTCGACAAAATTTAACATCCCTAATATTTAGTGTATATACGGAGTATTTATCGTTTATTGTGGGTTGCCTAATTGAGAATAGTTGAATTTGTTATCATTTTTATTGCTCGTGTGTTCTTTTATCGTTACATCTACTTTTTTTTTTTTTTTGTTTTAATCTTTTTAGGTGCTTTATTTCATAGCCAGCATGATGCGACACAGACAATGACATAATTTAGACGTTTTTCAATATTGTACATACGACTATCGTTATTTTCTTTCTTTACGAGTATGAGTAGTATTTGAAATACGTAGAAATTTAAGGTCCTTATGTATTGGGATTCTACCCATTGGAATTTAAATGATAATAGTCAAATTTGAATATTTTTTATTTGATTGTTGTAATCGTGCATTGAAATGAGAAATTTGAATTATGCCCTTTGAGATTGAAATTGGGGTCCCCATATTTATATATTTTTGTATTTGAATTGTTATAACTTGTCATCGTACGCTGAAAACGGAGAGAGTTACATATACTTTCCGTGATTCTCTATTTCAATATTATGGAATTAGTTCAACAAATTTATTATCTCTACCATGAAGTGTATGCATCAAATCTCAGCTTATAATATTATTTACATTGTCTCGTTCTAGTTGTTAATCTTTGAATTTGATGTATTTTTTGTTATTTACATTTCTTTCATTCTTATAAACGTTGTTTCGCCATCTTTTTAGGTATTTATTTCCATTACAATTCTAAAAACAATGTAGCGTGGAGAATGCTAATGGTTAAAAGACTCAAATAAGAGAAAACGTATCTTTGAATGAGAATTGTTATTATAGTTATGGTGATTCATCGAAAATTATTTTGATTTCAATGTTGTAGTTATCTCAACTCCATTGAGACAATTCTAAAATTGATTTTGATCGTGAACAAAAATTCACTTTGACGTTACTTGCACTGTGTTCATACTTCCGCGTTAAGGCTTTTGAAATATTGAAAAATAGTTAAATAACGGCTAAAAATTCAATAACTTGCTTACACGTTAGATGAGTAATTAATTTTGCTAATTTATGTCAAGCAATTAAGTTTGATAATAAAATCAATTGATTATATTTCAGAGTAATTCTGATAATAGAGAGAGAGAGAGAGAGAGAGAGAGAGAGAGAGAATGCGTGTATTATTTAAATTTGGGTCCTGTCACCCACGTAGTGAAAATGCTGACCTGCTCAGCCCACCAGCCACCAAGAATATGCCAGCTGGTTACAGTATATGCTTAATTGCAAATTGATTCAAGTCTTGGGGGTTGTTTGGTATTAATGAATAGATTTTGACAGAGTAAAGTTGGACGGTGGATTGAAACATAGACACAGGCACCCTCAATAGGGAGGCGTCATTTGACGATTATGTCAAATATTATGTAAAATGTTATGTAATAATAGTATAATTCTTTTTGAAAACACCTCACGTTTGAAATTTCAGGAATGAGAATAGAAAGGACCGAACATGCCCTTATGCCCAAATTTTGCAGAATTATCCTTGTGTTATTATAGAATACAGAGCTTGGGTTTTGAAAATTTTATTAACCGAGTTAAATTTATAAGCACGATCGAACACGCTTTGAGAAGAAACGAGAAAGATAATTTTGTTAATTAAATAATAGATATGGAGCACAAAATATATTTAGAGCATATTTGCAGAGTTGGATATGATAGAACACCCCAAAATACATGTATAAAAGAATTTGTTAATTTAATAGATGAACATGTGATTAGTGTCATGTTGACAATGTGAACGAGTGGGTCACATTGTCAATATGACCACGACCCATTATTATTTCATTAAACAACGTGAGTGCGACCTTACCGTCATGTTGAATGGTGATCATCAACAACTTAGTACAACATCTCATAAATTGCATTAGTCAAACTTCAAGATAAGATTATTTGATAACACCATTCATCAAGTTATTTATCACAATTGATCGAAGAGCTTGCTTATTCAAAGATAACTCATTAAGTAAACTTAATCAAATCAAAGACAAATTTCATCATCAACATTAATGGCAGAATGATACTTCTATAAGATTGTTACAAATATAATTCAAAATCTGACCAATTAGTTCAGCTTGAGATTGACTTGTCTTTGTGCATTTTATAAACAAAGAAAGCAACATCGATTTTGTGAATAATAAAACTGTCAAAAATACGTCAAGTACACCAAAGACACATCAACCAGATAACCAAAGACTTAAGGAGAACCCTAATTGGATGTATGCATAAATCAGTCTTCATATGAGTAATCAAAAGAGTTCTCAAATAAATAACAATCTTGCTATACTGTCATATAATTTTGTATCCTCTCGTGACAGAATGTCGTGCGTCAATACCGTCATCCAATCACTTGCGTCACACCTTATTATGTCATCTAAAATGTTAAAAATATTTGTCAAAGTAGATTAATTCAATAACTGAAGTGATATACATAAAGTAATCTGAGAAAGATAAATTACTGGTGACCATCCTAAAACTCCATAACTTGACATTTACAAATTTTGCTCAAAACACATCTACGTCAATGTTCAGTTAAACATTTTAAATAAATCTACAAGCAATATCAATTTATTCATTGATTCATTTTTATCTATTTCTAAATAAAATCGTTTATTTTCAAATTGAAAAGCGTGAATTTTGCGGCATGCTGTTTAGACTAGTGAGAAGACGACAATAATTTATATACCAACTCAGCACTAATAGGCAAAGGTGGCCAATCATTTCATCCACCAAATATTAACTATTAGTACCAAGCACTACACGACGAAACTCATTTTCACACCATGTCGCCGCAAAATCGAGAGAAACTGTTTCGGCATCTCTCGTGTTTGGCAAAACCTTAAAAAAATAAATAAATTTACTTTCAAACAGGCAAATTAACACGAAAATAAAGAGGCTAATAANAACTTATTGCATGTTCTCTTTACCATTTTCAAACCGTTTTCTATTTTCGATTTTTCAAAATAGTGAAAACGCGTTCTCTTTCCTATTTTCGAAAACGCGTTTTTGAAAACAAGTTAAAAATTTACAAAGAAAATCCAAAACGATAAATTTGTCTTTTTTTGTGTTTTCAGTTATAATTAAGACAAAAATTTCAAAACGCGTTTTGGGTGTTTTCAATCACCGGCAACCATTACCGCGACCCAACCACCACTGCACCGCCGCCTAAAAATTGTCGCCGCCGTAGGTACAACAACACCAGTAAAAACATATTGAAAGCCACTTTCCGGCCACCTAGACCGTCGGATTCCACCACCGACAACCTCGCCTCACTTCCCCCTATCACCTCCAATCGTCATTAGCCATGAAACAACAAGAATCAGTAGAAATTGGAAGCCAAAAAATCATTCTGGCACTACCATTTCTGCTGCAAACTTCACATCCGGCTACGCCCAAGGCCGTGCGACACCAATGATCGAATGCTCATACCCAGGTGACTCCAACCATTCCCCAATCAACCCCAAACAACTATGCAATGTTCAGATTTCATCCGAGAAGAACGACAGTCGCAAAAGTCCAAAAAAGCTATCCGAGTTTTGCAAATTCCAACGCCATCTTATCGTCCCACGATTGCGGACCACATATGTTAGCTTCCTCTCCACCTGGTGCACCTTGCCCAATCATGGGTCAAGGTCAATTTTACCACTGGTCAAAACTGATTTAAGGTGGTGGCGGCGGATGTAGCGACGATGATGTTTGAATTAGGGATTTCTTTAATCGGAGGGAAGGTTGTAGGTGATGGTGGTGTCGACTTCAGCAGCGGAAGAGATGAAGGTGGTGGTGGTGGGCTTCGTTGAGAGAGAGGGGGAGGAAAGTAAACGGATTTTTCATTTTTTTTTATTTTTGAAAATAATTTTTTAAAATGTCAAAAAGAACACATTTTCAACAATCTCAAAATAGAGACTCAAAACACAAAATTCAAAATGAATTCAAAACTCAAAATAAAAAATTGAAATATAAAGAGAACGATCCCTAACTCATTTATGTAAAATTCAAATGAAGAATGCATTTAAAAAAATATTTTCAGTAATATTACGTTGACGGAAAGTAAATAGTAAGTCTATTTATTATTTTTAATAAAAAATAATAAATTTGGCACCAAATGAAGGAGATTGTGGCGTGCAATATGTGGGTGACTTGCCCGAGTTGACGTTGTTTGTCTGGATACAGCTAATACGGATGACGTGGCATAACGATGACGTTTCATCTCAAACCACGTGAAAATATGAAAGAAACAATTGTCTCATTGTTGGGGCCGACAGATCCGTAACGTGTTTATTCTGCAACAATTATTAGGCGGACCCAGTTAACAGGTTAATTTATTAACAAAAATAGTGAATTTTTGAAATGTCAGAATAATAACTCTTATTTGATAGATTTTAATTTAAATCAAAATTAATAATTAAATTAATTATAGATATTTCACAGAACTCATAATTTTTTAACTACACATTTCAATAAATTTTATCAAAATTTATTAAAAAAATTATTTTAATCTTCATCGAACAAGGCATAACGAGTAATGTTAGTGAATCTATGATTAAGCCCATGTTTCATAATCATTACCAAAAATTCATTTTTCTACCTACAATATGTTCACACAATAAAATATTTTATATGTAAATTTTTTTTTTAACTTTTTTTACTACACATTCTACAAAATTCTATTTTTATTAAATAATGGCCATCAAACGGGGCCTAAATTAATATTTAAATTTGGTTTAATTAATAAACCAATTTATAAACTATAACCTTGTTTGATTCTTTTTTTTTTAAATACGTTTTTTTCTTTCCTATTTTTAACAACACATTTTTCAATAAAATAATATTAAATACAAATTCAAAAAAAATTCCAATTTTTTAGTCACACATTTTCATCAATTTACTATTTTAAAATATATTTTTAACATTTTAGTCCATGTTTGAGCTACATTAAAATTTTATTTTCATTTTTCTACTCATTTTCAATCACATATTTTTCAATAAAATAATATTTTTTATCACATTAATAACATTTTCTTTTTTTCTACCGTACATTTTTTATTAATCTACTATATAAAAATACGTTCTTTTAAAATAATACGACTCAAACACATTCTTAATGAGTTTCAGATGGGCTCTATATAGAAACAGAGGCTCCGCATAATATTTATGTTGGACAGGGCAATTTGGACTTTTACTTGTGTGAAATGTTAGTACGTAATAGGTCAAGAAATTTGGCTAGTAGGGCAATTTATAGGTTACTTGGCATATCACCGATGACCTGGCTTTAATAATTCAGTGAAAAAAAAATATATTAATTAATAGAAAAAGTTTTATATATTTATTTATGCAACATGTAAAACATGTCTCTACACATTAGTATAACCGCGTTATAGACTATTAAGAAATACAAAAAGGAAAACACAGAATGACGTAAAATAATTGAAAAGAAAAAAAAGGGGCAGGAAAAATCACACCATTCAATCTTTAATCTGTTAATTGAGTAGTAATTTGACCTTCAACTTTCCAATGATTGCACAAGAAGTCTTTATTGATGTAAAGTATATAAACTTCTAATAAATGTTCACTCGCTACTTTCATGTAACCTTTAAGAAATTTGATTACGTTTACAAATTTTAACTCGTGTAAAAAATTTGAAGTGATGCATAATTTCATGAGAAGCACGTATCAACGTAAATGAGGATATGAATAGTTTTTGTATGAAAATTGAATATGCAATTATAATAAAAGTTCGATCCTCAATTGGGTTTCTTTCTTAAAGGTAGAGGACACCTTCCAAAAAAAAATAATTAATATTTAGGACCAATAAAGTAATTTTCCCAATTTGTTTTTAAAAGAGAGAGAGAGAGAGTTATAAACGATAAATTTATTAGCGATGACAATTGTATCTCTACAGCTCTAAAAATTATTATAATTGTATCCATAATCTTGCCCTGTAAATATAAAGTTTTGGCTCATATTATAATATATACAAGTCTATTAATTTTTATTCTCTCTTTTCACAATACGTTATCAGCACGGAACTTAGTTCTTCAAAGTCTAGTAAATGTAGTAATTTTTATAAGTATAATTTGGTAACATGTGAATTTTTTTCATATAACACGTACTTCTGCCATAATCTGTTTGTACAATCATTAATTCGTATATCTGCCTGCCATAATTTTTGAATTCCTTTTATATATAATATACATATGCACATAACGTCAATTCATGTGAATTTTTTAAGCCAATTTCGATATTCAGAAAAGGGCATGGGACTAGGTTTAATTATTGCTGAAATCATGTTAATTGGTTTCATTTTGTCACCGCAATCGATTAAATTTGTTATCTGCCAAATTAAGCTGACTATACACAAATTAAATTGTTGTACTTTAATTCATGTCTAAACACATATTATTCACGGTTATTTGTACACACATTATTCTTTAGTTCGTGTTTTAATTCATGTACTTTTTGCTATTTTTTTTTGATTTTAAAATATACGTTTATAATGATTATTAATATTCTATGTCTTTAATATGATTAACCTCTTTTATTTTTTTTATAAATTATAAATTAATAATTTATCATATTGCTCCTTAAGTAGTACAAATTTATAATTAATATTTAGAAAAATATTAATCGTAAATTTGTCTATTATACATAATTTGTTGTTGCTTCTGAAGTAGCATAACATTATAATTAATATTCATGAAAAATATTACTTGTTCATGAATATCATAAATTATAATTTTCAATATTCCAAAAGATTATTGATATACTGCTCTTTAATAAGTAATAATAAAATATAACGTGCTCTCGAAGTAGCACATATTTTGAAGAACATATTATTTTAAATTAGCATTTATCCCTGAAGAAAAATACGCAACTTATGTCATGTTGATATTGACTACTTGATGTTTAATCATATTCTTTAAAACTAATTGTATTTCTTTGATTTTATTGTGTAGTTAATCAAATGGTAAATATCACAAAACTTGAGTTTGCTGCACTTGACATATCTGGCAAAAACTATTTGTCATGGATATTTGATGCTGATATCTTTCTTGTCTCAAAAGGTTTGGAAGAGACAATAAAAGAAGGAAACAAAGAATCCCTCTAGGATCGTGTAAAAGCACTCATTTTCCTTTCTTATCATCTTCACGATGGATTGAAAATTAAATATCTCATTGAGAAAGATCCACAAGTTCTTTGAAAAAAATTAACTGAAATAATCAGAGCACTATAGTCTTCTCCAAAGCCTGCTATGAGTGAATGCACCTTCGTTTGTAAGATTTTCAAAACTGTTAGTAAGTACAATTTAGAACTATTTGATATATATTCAAAATTGACCTCGTGTGGAGAAAAAATCACTGATGAAGATATGTCAGAGAAAACGTTTTCCACCTTTCACGCATCGAATGTGCTCCTGTAGTAGCAATATCGTGAATGTGGTTTCAAAAAGTACTCAAAACTCATATCTTGTTTGCTTGTGGCTGAACAAAATAATGAACTGTCGATGAAAAATCATGAATTACGTCCAACTGATTTTGTATCATTGCCTGAAGCAAATGATACTGCATTATTTGAAGCAAATATAATATCAAGACAAATACATGAACATGGACAAGGACACGGATTTGGACGCGGACGTGTACGTGTACGTAAAATAAATCATGGATGAAATAATCAACAAAACTATCAGTAACCAGACAACAATTTGAAAAGGTACAAAGCGAATGAAAATAGCACATTCCAAAAGGAGTATGAAGAAAGTTGTTTTAGATATGGAATGAAAGGGAATTGGGCACGTACTTGTACGGCAAAACACTTTGTGGATCTCTACCAAAAACCAATCAAGGGAAAATGGAAAAGTAGAGACGGATTTTGTTAATTATAATGGTTCAATTGATGCGACTCATTTGGATGACTCCAATTTCTTTACTGATCAAAATGAGAATATCAACCATTTGATTGAAGGTGGTGTGATGGAAGATATAAATTAGTTTACTTTCTAGTATTTCTTTTCGCTTTAGAAATTCAATTTGAAATATAGTATTAATTTTCGCCAAAAAATTAAACTTTATTGTACATCGTTAATTTCAAAATATTGAATTATGTTTAATCTTTAAAATTTAAATTTAAGTATTTTAAAATATATCTGTTTTATTATAGATTTATGATGGATTGCCAAAATACTTGCTTGAATGGTAATGCAACTACACATAATATTTAAAAAAAAACAGATATATTTTAAAATACTTAAATTTAAATTTTAAAGATTAAACATAATTCAATATTTTGAAATTAACGATGTACAATAAAGTTTAATTTTTTGGCGAAAATTAATACTATATTTCAAATTGAATTTCTAAAGNGTGTATCGAATATTGTTGAAGGCTTTGAAATAGCTTATATTATTTTATCAAATAATACAAAATTATATATTCAAGATGCACTTTATTATAGCAAATCCAGAAAAAAAATTTACTCAGTTTTAAAGATATGTTGCAATGGATATCACTTTGAAACGATACAAGAAAATAATGTTGAATATCACTACATAACTTCTTTTATATCTGGTCATAAACAGATAAAAGAGAAATTTTATACATTCCCATATGACATGTATTATACATTTATAAAAATGGTCGAATCACGAACCAAAAGTTCGTTGATCCAATAAAATTATACTTTGACATGATCGACTGGGACATCCATGAGCTATAATGATGCGTCGAATAATAAAAAAGTAACATGGACATTCTTTAAAGAATCGAAATATTCTTTTACCTGATGATTATCTATGTGTAACTTGTTCACAAGGCAAATTAGTCATAGACATTCGATTACAAAGGTCAATATTAAATATCCAACTTTTTTGAAAAGAATTCATGAAAATGTATATGGGTCAATACACCCACCATGTAGATCATTTCGTTATTTTATGGTATTAATTGATCATTCTACTAGATGGTCATATGTTTGCTTACTTTTAGCTAAGAATGTAATTTTTGCTAAACTACTTGTTCAAATCATAAAATTACGAGCCCAATTCTCCGATTACTCAATCAAGACTATTTATCTTGACAATGCTGGTGAATTTCGATCATAAGAATTCGATAATTATTGTATGTCAATTGGTATTTTTATTGAACATTCGATTACACATGTTCATATACAAAATAATTTATCGAAGTCATTTATTAAACGTCTACAACTTATTTCTAGACCATTACTTATGAAAGCAAAACTCCAAACTTCTGTCATGTCATATTACATGTTGCATTATTGGTTTGTATCAGACCAACTGCATATTATCAATATTCACCTTTTACAACTGACATTTAGTCATCAACCAATATTTCTCACCTACGGGTTTTTGATCGTGCTGTTCAAGTCTCTATTTCACCTCCCACGACGTATTAAAATGTGCCACTAACCAAAACTTTGAATTTATGTGAATTTTGATTCACTACCTATTATTAGGTATCTTAAACATTTAACATGTGATTTATTTACTGCGTGTTTTGCAGATTGTCATTTTGCTTAAATGACTTTCCCAACTTTTGGACGGAAAAAATTATATTTTGATAAACAAGATTTTAACAAGACGGATATTTTGTAATGTGTCATTCAAGGGGGAGTATTGTAAATGATAAGTTTATTAGATTATTACCATCGTGTTCTTGTAGCTCTAAAAATTATTACCATCGTATCTTTAATCACGCTCCAAAAATATGTGGTTTTGATTCTCATTATAATACATACAAATTTTTTTGAATTTTATTCAGTCTTTTCATAACACATAGTAATTTTTTTAAAATTCTTTTTTTTAGTGTGAGAAAGGGGAGGGTTTTGCAATAATGAGAGAGAAAATGATATGTAAAGACTAGACTTTTGGAGGTTTTAATGATGTTATTTATGCCTAACTTGTTGGATTCTCCATTAATATTCATGTCTACATCCAACTTTGTGCCCAGCACTTTGATGAATGATAATGATGAGAACAATTGCATTTGCCTTTTATTTCGTGGGAACCTTTACATGGCATAAAAAGGTCAAATGTTTTTCATACTCTCAAAATTTATCACCATCCAAACTCATATAAAACCAATCTTATAAGAATAGTATTTGAAAAACGGTAAAAAGAAAAAGGCAAGAAAAACCAACTTTCATTATCCTCGAATGTCAAATCGAAATTTAGTTGATTTTTATTTACTCCCTCCTCATCTTTACAATCCACATGAATTGATTTACATTATATCTACTTGTCTAATGCGTGTTATGTGGGAGCATGTCATAATTTGAATTCTCCTCTTCCAAACTCTTATCAACCCTTGTTTTTCCAATTTATATGTCAATTCATGACACAAATAGCTTCGGCTTTATGTATTCGAAAAAGTGCTAAATCACCCCAATTTAGAGAAATTACAATTTTTTTTTTTTGAGTTTTCTTTTTAACGCGTTTCTTCATGTATGTACTAGATTTGAACCTAGTAAAAAAAAAAAAAAAAAAAAATCTTTCTTGATTTTAGATTAAATCACGTCATCTCATAGATGTATTGAAACTTGTGAAAAAAGATGCAAAAGTAATCAGGAATAAAAATATTAGACCCCCTGTTTGGAATTAAATTAAACCTTCATCGTTTACTATTAAATCTTTATGGGCCCTTATAATTTTTCTTACAATTACGTAGAATTTGAAATACGAATTTTTAAATGTAAAAAACAAAAATAATTCAATCGAGCAAGTCAACTTTGACAAAAATCTTTTGGCATGTACAATTCATCTTGACAAATGTTACTCGATGAATGGTAATAAGATTCCAATACAGAAGTTGACAACATCAGTGAATATCGAAACTCTAGTTGCTTATCTACTCAAAACAAAAGGCATATGTATCACCTACAAAATTAGAGAGTTTTTTGAGTAATATCACTTTAGGGTGGGAATTTTATTGAAAGTATAAATACTATGCAAACATAAGGAGGTACAAAACTTGATGGCTCAAGTAGAACTAGACGATTACAAAGATACGGTGGAGCTGAATAGAATAAAAGCGTGCACCTTTACTAAGATAACACCGCAAGATAAAATGACTATAAAATAGATTGGGCCAATTAATGCTAGACAGAGGAAGGCTTTGTCTGAAAATGTAATAACCCATATGTTTTCCTTTAATCACAATAATCCACATCTGCCACATGGTTTGGCACCAAGAGAAGGCATCCCGTTGCAATTTGTTTTTTTGTTTGACGGAGAGGTCATTCAAACAAAAATCATGCATAGAAGGCATTTTCACAAAAAAGTGACAATAAGTTAAAAATTTAATAATGTATGTGACAATAAGTTAAAAAAGTGACAAAAATTCAACAAGAAGTGCACATAATCATTTATAAAACAAACACACAAAGAGGAGTTCTGGAATGAATCCATCAAGTCAATAGGTATTGTGAAGTTTGCCTAATTCATTATATTGTTGCTTGAAAATATATCTATACTCAAAATTAACACTAAAGACCTTTCCAGTAAACTCAAGGGAAATCTACAAATGAATGGGATTTTCAGTTTCCTTACTTTTCCTCACAACATTATGTGCATTTTTGTTGAGTTTTTGTTTGTGTTTAACAAAATCTTCACATAAACTCAACAAAAAGTGCCTTGGGGTTTTTTCTTCACGTAAACTCAATACTTGAGTTAAATTATATATAATATGTATTTTTTCTTCACTATTGAGGAAAGAAAAATACGTTAACATAAGCTCAATTGAAAATACATGGAGGAAAAAGGTTCCTATATAAAGAGGAAAAAAATGTGTTCTCACAAACAGTGGCGGACCCAGCATCGAAGTCCAGTCCGGACGAACATTGATCAGTCAACGTCGACAATCAGCGATCGTAAAAGTAACGTCATTTATTAATATTTAAGCACATACTATTAAAAATTATTCAATATATGTGTAAACACACTAAAACGTAAAAATTATATATATATGAAAACGTACTTCAATACAGCCCAAAATACTAAAGAAATACTCAATACAACCTACTCCGTAGTGTCATTATATTTTGTTGGTAAAATAGAACTAAAAAGTGCCAACATTCAAAAATCAAATTCCAAATCCAAAGTTCCAATTCCCCCGATAACAAATTCAATTCCAAACCCTAAATCCAATTTTAATTTCCCTCAATTCCCCTAATTACAATTCATAAATCATACTTGAAACAAACTCAAAACTATCATGGTTTCATAACTCATAAATAGATTTAAAAAAAAAACGATGTGTAGTCAGGCACAAATAAGAAAACTCATGAGCTCACGAGTCACGGCATCCGTTCGTACTTCGCGGCCGTTCACACTGGCGCCAGTCGGTGGTGGTGAAGAAGACTGCCGGACACTGCCAATCGGTGGCGGGTTGTAGCGGAACTCGCGGCAAGATGCAAGAATCGCGTTGAAGATGGAAGAATGAAGGTTGAAGGTGAAGAGGAAATACGTGAATGAATGGTCCTGGGTCCAAACATTTTCATTTAATTGAGGAAAAAGGGTTGGGCCAAACAGGTCAACCTAATTAAAAAAAAGGGGGGTTGGGCAGCAAAGGCCCAATCCCATAACTAAAAAAAAAGAAACAACCATATGCACTGATGAAGATGAACTAGAAGAAACCGGCGGAAGATGAACCAGTGTCTAGTGGGACATACAAATGATGCAGCAAAAACATGAAAAGATATTGAGAACGAACTGAAGGGATGCGGTTGGTGGACTTATTTTCAGTCATCAGGCCGATCAAGACATAATGAGACTCTTTTGTCATAATTAACAAAGAGGAAGTTACACCTAGACCCGGATTTAAAAAACCATTTTCATAAATCAGATTACAAATTTAATTTTTCAAAAATCACGTTTTTTATATTTAATTAAATATTATAATTATATAATTTTCATCCCAATTAATTAATTTTACCCAAATCAAAACCTAGTATTCATCTCTCTCTCCTTCCCGTCTATTTCTCTCATTTTCGTCTGTGTCTGTCTTCTCTCATTTCCATCACCTAAATAATCTTTGTGTGGTTAACGAAATTTTTTAATTTGAGTGCAGCTATATTTCGGTCATTACCGTACGAGGCATGTGGGAGAATTGTGAACCCTATTTACGGGTCGGTCAGGTTGATGTGTTCTGGGAGTTGGCAGCTCTGCCAGAATGCGGTTTTAAAGGGGGATCCTGCGGGGGGTCAGAGCCCGATGCAGGTTTAAGAGGTCGAATGTTCGGGCGAAGACGAAGAGTGTGTGGGCCGCTGGATCAGGAGAGGAATCGGGTCATGAGGAAGTCAATAGGTCGCCGAGCCATGAGTTCTTTGAGCCATCAGTCTGAGGCAGCCGGGCCAGTTGTGCAGAGGGAGAGTCAAGAGAGTGGGAGCTTGGATTCTGGGGAGACTGCTGAAGCTGACTTGTTAGGTAGAGCTGAGCCGAATCCGGAGCCGGAGCCATATCCAACCATCTCCGTCATTTCTTTTTTTTTTTTTAAAAAAAATTTTGAGTGGTGTGGTGGAGGTCTTCAGTGCGGCGGAGGTTGTGCTGCAGCGGATGCGGTGCTGTGGGTGTGTGTGTGTGCGTGCGATGGCAATCGTGCAGTTGGGTGTGTGTGTTGGTGCGGCGGCGGTGGTGGAGGTGCAGATCTGTATTTTTTTTTTTGTTTTAAGTGGTACGGTGGAGGTGTGGAGTGAGGTTGCGGTGTGATGGGGGTGTGTGTGTGTGTTCGTGCGTGCATGCGTGCGTGCATGCGGCGACAACGATTATTTCTGTGTGGTGGTCGCAATTTGAAGGACTGCTGTGGAGGTGGAGGTGGAGGTGCGATTGAATGGTGGTGGAGATGCGGTGGGGTCAGGATTCGCTGTGGGTCCGTGCTAGCGGAGGTGGATATGCTGTGTGTACGTGTTGTGGTGCGTGTGGTGGTGGTGGGTTTGGGGTGGTGATAGTGGTGCTGGGAAGGGTGTGGTGTTCGTTTTGAGATGTTGATGTTGCTATTGGGGACGACGATGGTGGTGCTGCTGGTAGAGGCTGTGGCGAAGTGGTCACAAATGATTTGGTTGATTGTGACCAATAATTTGGTTGTTGTGTGATCAATAAACTATTTGTGACCAATGAATTAAATAAACTGTGATCAATACATGTTGTGTGACCTAAAAATTATTAAATTGTGACCAATAATTTAATAAATTGTGACTTAAATATAATTAAACTGAAGAAAGAGACAATAAGGATGTGTTTGTCTCCCATTATTGAAAGAAAAATGGAATAATGAATAGTATTTTTTGGAGAATGTGTGGTTGAAATTTAAAATAACTTTATTAGTTTGTGTGTAAAATATTTTATTGGGTGAATGTGTGGTGGAGAATCTTACTGTAGAAAATAATTTTTTAGACTAATGATAGACAAACATGGGCTAAGTCAATAATAATCAACACATAGAGGAGAGATCTAAGACGCAAACCTTAATCTTTTTGAAAATGTTCTTTTGAAATTTAGGTGATTCTTATTTTATTCTTTTCGACCCATGTCAATTGACATTTATCATATTTTGTTGTTAATTTAAATCATCTCGCCTCAATGACCTCATATATACATTGTCTCGTTAAAAAAAAAAAATGTACAAGTGAATTCATGAAAGACGCCAAAATTGCTGACTTTTATAAAACTGTGGGCATGTGCTTAATGGTGACTGCCATTTAGGATAGTGATTTGTTAATCGTTTAGTGGTGTGAGTAAAGAGTAATGCTACGTAGCCAATTGATGTTGAAACTTCAATTTAGATGATGTTAAATGATTGATTAAATGAAATGCGTAATCGGCATTACTTGTGACTAAAGTCACTAAACCATATGTGTTGATTAATTATGCTTAATTTCATTTCACGAGGGCATTAAAATATTTTTAAAAATTGCTCGTAATACAATTGAAAACACGGATTGGTCAGTCCATCATGACATAGCGAGTGGGACTCTTTTGCGTTTTAGCCCATCATAGACACCCATTAGCCAAACAAAGAATGGCCCAAGCCCAGTGTATCCCATATCCATTGGAACAGCTCAGGCCCTGTCAACAAATAACATAAAGCTCACTCTTTTATTGACGTCTAACCTCGGGAAAAAAAAAAAAGAACTTACCTAGAGTTGATCACATCCAACTTTTGGCCATCTTTTTGTTCATGAGATATTTAGCAGACTCATCATGAGGTTAGACATCGTTGTTCAAATGTGATTTCGTAAAGTTACCAATGAAACTATATTTCTTATACTTGATTCACGTTTGGAAAAGTGCTTCTTCCGTCTTCAACTTGTAATTGTTGATTGCCGCCTTTAAAATCTTTGTGCTAGATCTCGATGTATACGACTGATTAATTTCTTTGTTAACCATGCAATCACCAAGGATCATGTAATCCATGTAGTCATTTATTATAACTATCTTGATCGTTATTTTTGCAGAATTCCTAAAATTTTGAAGACAAGATCCTCTATCATTCCCGAAATTGGGTACACTTTTGACCTGATAGCTATTCAAGTGGATGATGATGCTTGTTTAATAGACTTCGTCCCAATTGCCAAACAACCCCTTATCAAAGCTCGGAAGAACAACCCCTGAATTTTCAGCCAAATGCACATTTGCTCCTGCATTTTTTGACTTGCAATTATGCCTCTGAAGTTTCTTTGATGTGCAAAATTGATCCTGAGGTTTCAACATTCAGCAAAATAGTCCCTTAACTTTCTAACTACCGCGTTTAGGTCTCTGAATTTTCTAGTTGGTGCAGATTGGTCCTGGAAGTGTCTGTCTGATGTAAATCGGTCCTTGAAGTTTATAAGATTTTCAAATCTACCCCTACACTTTTATATTGTTGCAAAACTGTCACCGTATTCATACAACGTGCATCCTTCATTTGAAATCCAATTTCTAAAATCGTAGTATAGCGTCTCATTTCTTTCTCATTCAACGATACAATCGAGTCTCTATCTATCATGTAAGCTTAAAATCTTTACACTCTATGCACGTTTTAAAATTATAATTTTTAAGCGGATTGATCTTTGTGAACATTAAAAACACGAACGAAACGGTATGGTAAATGTCGCGAAGAATTGGAGTCGAAAAGCATAAATCTGACTCATCCACAATATGTGTGGGGAGTGAGAAAAAGTAGGAGAACCGAGAATGTATTAATATCATATACCTACCACCAGATATCTGCTTACTCAAAGACAATATAATGGCATCTGATACGACTCATTTTTCACCAATATCAACAGGTTGAAGATAAGCTCTATGGACCCCACCAAACATAAAGCATCGTGACAAGACATTAATATTCTAATTAACTACTTAATTATAGATGTACAGCCAAATCAGAATTGTGTATAAAGTTTCTATTCCTGTCCCACAACATAGAAAAAAACCACCATTTGCTTACAATCCATTTCCTTTTCATCGTAGGATCAATGGCTATAAGTTATTCATTTCCAGCTCCAATTCCAATCAGACGGCCTGCAGCCAATAGACTACTGGTGATGAGGGCTCATAATCAAATCTCAGTTAATGGAAACCCGCTTCAGATCAGATCATTTTCCAAGAATAAGGTTTTTTATAGCAGTTTTTAGTTCAAGTAAAACAATTATATGTCCAGTTTAAGCATTTTTCTTTTGATGAATTATTTTGTTAGGTTTTTGAAGATCTGTCAGCAGGTATTGTTTGTTATAGAGATGAAAATGGAGATATAACATGTGAAGGATTTGATGAGGGACCTCGTCTTCATCAGCAATTATCAAGGTTTACTTGTAATTCAAGGTACAAACATTACTAGATCAATTGATTTCTTTTCTTGTTTATTCCAAGTGCCAATAGATTTTAATTAAATCTAAACCCTCTTGAACTATGTTCTTCACTGATTGAGTTTGAGTGGAAGTGTGTGATGTGTAATTGCAGAGACATCGAAATTGTTGAGCTTCTTCAGAGATGTTGGGATGGGATCAAGTAGGAAGACAAACAAACGAGTTGCAGGGAAAAGGGGGATTTACAAATTATATTAATTAATGTAACTAAGTTAATAAAATATGCATATATAGATGTGATTGTATCTGTCTTACACTTGGGCTGATATGTATATAACAAGATATATATATATATATTTTAAATTATTCAGTTTCAAAGTTTACATAGCAACTCTTCAAATTGTATCTGCTCCAATTTCTGAGTAAAAAAATACATGCCGTAATTCTAAATGTCTGTTTGAAAGAAATTATTTGGCGTGAGAAATAATTTTATTTTATTTTATTTTTTATTTTTGAAAATATGTGATTAAAAAGTAGAGACTGATAGCTCAAATATCCAAAATCTACGGAGAGTTCGGGACTGGCAGAGCTCGAATTGCAGCGCGCATACATGTTCATGACCACATCGATCCCTAGTCCATCATATCATGTGTAAATTTATGAAAGCTATGAATCATTCAAGTGAGTGCAGAAAAAATGATCCGTCAATCTGATAAGAAAATATCAAAAAGAATAGAGAATAGGAATTTTTGAAAGGTCACACATTACACAAAAACTGTACAAATATATTGCAGTTCACGTCCAACTCGAATTATAGGTGAAAAAATAAATAAATAAATAAAGATATTGTACAAAAATCTTTCTGGATAGGTATCCCATGTTGATGGGGATAAATTTAATTTCTATGTCAATAACAACATTGTTTTCTATCTTCTGACAATATAAATACTCGTTGAAAAGAGAATCCACAAGGAAAAGGCTTCTTCCAAAAGAATTTTGAGTAAAAAATAAAAATGAATTGCTCAAACATTGATAGCCAAGGAGGGAATGTACAAGCAAACGGATATTACTCAGCAAAGGTCACACCCTATGCATTCTCTTCACATAGATTCGTCTGAGACTTGCTAGGAACAACTGTAGGAGGTGACCATTGATCTGGAACCATCAGAAAATAGGCCGTCATCGCTTTTCTGAACCTTTTTTTGTACTGCTCAGGGGAAATTACTGTCGGTGAAGCATCTTTAGGTCCACCAAGGATGCCCGAAGCCTTTACCCATGTCTCAAGGTGCTTGTCCCATGTATACTGTCTCATGAAGTCAATAATCCCGAGAACAAGTTCATTCTTCTCTTCATCGACCCCAACCAGTAGCGAATAATCCATTACGTCTATCGACTGCAAGCGTTAATTCAACCATTGTAAGTATGGATGAAAGGCTAATCTAAAAGTTAATATAAACCGTGCTAGAGAGTTGGATGCGTAGGTAGGGGTAAGAGGGGCTTTGGGAATGAAGAGAGGTAGGAAGGCATGACACTGATGCCTTACATATATTTGGCTAGGCTTAAAAGTTTTACTCGTACGTCTTGAAATAGATATATTTTTAGTAATCAAAGATGGAAACAAGCATATTATCATTTTTTTATGAGTAAGAGTAACTTTTAAAAAGTAATATTAAAACATGTTATTTAAACTGGGCCAAACATGCCCAATCCAAAAATCAATTTCCGTCAATAAATATCTTGACTGTGCTATCAGAAGTAAGTGCATACACGGAAATTTTCCTATGCCAACTTTAAGTGTATCTGCTTGCTGCAAAGTGAACTATTTAAGATCCAACCAAAGCCATTAAACGTTGTAGTAACTGAGTACATCAACAATAAGTAGAGAGATGGAAACTTACAGCAAGAAAAGCAGTATCATTCCAGACCGCTCTTTCTAAAAATCTCTTTGCTTTATTTCCAACAAAAATGGGTGACGTAGGCATTGCTTCGATCAAGTTCTGATCCAGCAAGACCTTATTACTTCCACTAGAATCAGGATTATACCGAGATCTCGAGGATCCTTTAAGATCATAAAGCCGAGTCAGATTTCTTCCAAACAGAAGATTCTCCATAACCAGTACATCCATTTTTGATTCCTTCCCTCCTTTAAGATGTTTGGACATTACCTTTTCAACGTAAAATCAGAAAGAGAATGACGATGAGTGTAATCATAGAAATGCAGTGATAACAAATGGGGTGGGTATAGAGATATACAACAATTACACGAGGACACAACAATCCATTATCATTTGACATGCAAATGACGTAAATTGCACAAGCTAACTACCACAAATTTGGTTATAGACAGTGAACCTCTGCATAATACTCAAATGTGGCAATGTGAACTAAGAGAAATTAGTTTAGTGAAATTTAGATTCACTTAGAAATACCTGATACATCCCTAGGATCTTTGCCAGGCATGTTGGACTTCGAGAGTTGATTGACTCAGAAAGATATTTAAAATACCCAGGGGCAAACTTGATAAATGATTCCAGCTCAGTCTTTGTCACTTGCTTAATAATAAATCGGTCATCTAAGGTTTTAGCAAAAAAGACATTGCTCTTGCCACCTTGTGCTCCCCACTTCTTACACCGGCTAAGGGACCTAATGAAATCTACCTCTGATGGACAGCATATCCTCCTCAAGGCTTCGAAACGCTTTGCATAGTAACAAGTAACTGTATATTTCACTTTCCCAAGGGGTCCTTCACCCTCAAAAGATACCTTGGCATGCAAAGCTTTTGTATATGAGAGTGGATCCAAAGGCAAGGAACTACGAGAACTAGACAGAGATAAGATGCTTTCATCTCCAGAACCGAAACTTCTATAGGACTCCAGTGCTATATCATCAATAGACGAGAAGGACTGGAAATTAGAAGAATCAAGGGACTGCATACCAACCATTGAATTTGGAGTGTCCTTTGGTCTCTCAAGCTCATCAGACACTTGGACAAGATAATCAGGAGAAACAAGTGCATAAGATATGATACTTGTGGGCTCATCATCATACACTGAAATAACAGTGTCATTAACCCCTACAGGCAAGAGTAAGCTAGCCCCACCTTGGAGTTCCAACTCTCTAAATGACGATATATAGACAGGATTGTAGTCACTAAGTGTGTCCAGTTTTTGAGCAGTCCCTGAAAAGTTTTTGTTTAATGACCAATAGAAGCTTATAAACGGCATACTTAACCAGCTCATACTATCTTCCATATTATCAGAGGGCTTGGCAGACAACACAGGAGGTGAAGGAGACACCTTAGACCAGTTGGGATCCTCTCCATGTTCTCTCACATCCAGCTTTTCTCCCTGACCAACGGAAATTGAAGAATCTGGTTCAACCAATTCAGAAATAGTATTACTCTTGGGGAATCCAATACTTGTGTGATTTTCACCGGTCCAAGCTGCATCAAGAGTGTCTGATAAACTTGCCATAATGGGGAATTGCTCATCAGAGAAGGCTCTACGAACAGTAGCATCAGATTCCAGAAGGTTGAATTCATCATTGGCCTTTGTCCCGGCAAAGGATGTTAACAGGTTTTCAGTTTCATTATTAGAGTTAGTAGCTACATCAGTTCTTTGATCACAAACTTCATAATAATTCTTTTGGCTATCTCTTGACCCTAGATCATGGTTTTTGCCATGGTTTCCATCTGAGAGGACAACAGCAGAACGACCCAAGTCGTTACATGTCTTAACTAAAACATTGGAATCGACAAGATTCCCATCAACACGAGGGGGTTTCTCAACAGGTTCTGAATTGAAGGCATCATCCTGTTGGTTCTTGTCATCTGAACTGGCTGCATATATCAGGCGGTGGTCCCACATATAAGACTGGAAGACAAGCTGTCTTCGCAGTCGATTAAGCTCAAGAATATCAATGGCTGGTCGGCCAATTTTGGCCTCTTTATTCAAAATCTTCTGGAGTGCCTCCTGCCAAATAATCAGCATATCAGAAGTAGAGGTTCCCTCTAAAACATGGTTTGACTTCAAAAAGTTTGCTTCTTTATTACCAGTTCAGTTTTGCTTGCATAAGGCAGTCCTTGGAAAACTTTTAATTTGTATCCGATAGGAATTAGTATGGTCCAAGTTCTTTTAGCCTACTCTGCTAACTAAAAACTCTTTTTCGTCATCCAGACTAATTCTGGCTAAATCTAGAATAAGTATTTAGAGCAAGAAGTGGGTTCAACAGAAGTTGATTCGTAGAGCTATCTTATAGTTTATTTGTCCAAATGTATATATATTTCCTTCTCAGGTGAGCAACAATGCATCTCAAAAACTATTCCAAATCTCAACCATTTATGATTTATATGAGCCAAACTGGATTGAATACAGTTTCAATGTATTTTATCTCTAAAAAACTAGATGAATTTGGATTGGATCAATTCTAATCTAGTCTCTTAGTTCAAAAGACCAAGGGTATTTATTATATCTGGAAAGAATTATATCAAGCTAACATTACGGGAACGTATACCACTCAAATTCAGGGGAAAACCTCCTTTCTGAATGCTGATATTTCTGATTATTCTGGCACATTTGGGGCTAGGCGGAGCGCTGGGGGAATAATTGATTTTCTTTACTATTTGCGTTTTTTCCCTGGCCGTATAGGTTCTTAAGGAGGGAGATAAGTGGTATAATATGATTATTGCATCTTTATTTTGCCTGCCACATGGTTTGTCTCATTATTCAACACAAAAAAGATCATTCGTTTCCAAAAAATGTGCCAGGACTACAGGTATAGGAAAATAGGTTCTCTGCTTCATTGAAATATAGCAGAGGATTGAATATGTATACTCCATGGCATCTAGTATACAAAAGAAAGCTCAAACATTAAAAATTGAAATTGCACCTCAAACTCAGCTTTCTCTTTCTGCAACACCCCTTCCAAATCTGCTAGCTGACAACTTGATTCATGTACTTTCATGCTACTATTAAGTGGATCTGAGCCAGATTTCTTCTCTACCAGAAGGCGGAGAGCATTTTGCACTTCAGAGAACAAAAGCTTAGCCCGGCCAGATACCTATTAGATTTAGATAGTTAAGTATATGCTGTGAGATTTCACAAATATGGAAATTGATAACTATACTGTTTCCACCTCATTCAGTTCTTTCTGTATCCACTCTTGACTCTCATAGTTGAAATTAAGTTTGGCGGGAGGAAGGTAGACTGAGTGAACATCAATTGATGCGTAATGAAAGCAAGCAACCATCTTGCCAAATCTGCAAGTAACATAATGAATGGCAACCATCATGGATAGACCAGAAAAAGTAAACTATCTATCAAGCTGTTACAGCAACAGTTAGCCATCCAAAAGGAGGCAATGAGATGGCTCAATTGAACAAGTATGGTCATTGACCAGGGTAGCTTATGTCAGTGAACCCAAGTATTATATATCATAAAGTAATGAAGCCCATATATGTTAAGAGTTTTGCTCGAGTGTCAGTAAACATGAATACACATTCAAAACATTTATACTCATAGTCATTGTATAAAAGAAACTGAACAAGATATTATACCCATAAAACCGAAGACAGTCTCTATGTAAAGAATGGCCACAACTTGCCACCCGGCTAGCAGCTGCATGATTTGAAAAGCTTAACTCTAAAAACTTCCCAAAGGACAACCCCCAAGCAGCATCAGACATCAGAACTCTTCGAGTAGCTGGGGGGAAGCCATTAGCACGTGGACACCTCAGGCACCTGTGCCACATCCAAATCTTTCCTTCCCTTTCACCTGGCAATAGAATTTCAGGCAGTTTCTTAACCGAAATTGTAAGGGTACCTTGTCGATGAGTATAACACTGAACATGAGCTTCCGAGGGCATCTGACATGAGCGGCATCTATAACTCTGTCAAGAAAAAAAGACCCCTCAGTCTCGTACAAGTCTATGATGTTCCTAAGTAATAGATACAAGTATAGAATTTGTCAGTGTTTGGAAAGTAAGAGTGTGCGTGTTGGGAGAGAGAGTACTTGATCAAATAAATGATCCCGCAGAAAACGGCCCAGTGGCTTGTCAAAGTTTCCATAGTATTTTATACGAAATAGATGGGATCTTTCACAGACAGTTCCCTTCCACACACACCGCGATGATAAGGAAACTAAAATGCTTTGATGGTCAGAGGGAGATGGAGGAAACTCTTCTTTTAGAGAAGTCTGTTCCTGAAGAAGGTGCTCTCCATCAAATTGCAAAGACTGTGAATTTGTCCTCCTCCTGTTGACATCCACTGTGCAACAATCATTTTGCTTGTTGACATTGGAATCCCCAAAATCATTAGCAATGTAACTATTTTGTGTGTCAGCCAGGATGTTGTCTGCTACAGAAGTTCTCCTACCTGAATATTCTGTCAAATCTGCTAGATATCTTTCTTCTGAAGCATCACCAGAAGATGAGACTAAGGATTTGGTGATGTGAGAGCTTGTATAAATAGGGGCACTAGTAGTCTCTGGCACTTCTTTTTTCTGAGTCGAAACACTAGTGACCTTTACCAGATCTGAAGTATGAACATAATTTGACCTTTGAGGTTCACCAGCGTATTGAGGTCCCAGTGTTTTTTCATTGGCAGGTGCGGTAAAACCAAGTATCATTGAGATTGACCTGTCAGTACTTAATGGCTTATCTGGAAGTGCTACTGTTATTGTTGAGTTTAATGGTAGTTCAGGCAGAGAGGCTCCTTCATCAGCAAGAAAAGATGTTTCTAAAGCTAGGTGATATGCTGCAAAAACTCCATACTGTACCACGTGCTTCACTTTCTTCAACTCATTCCCATTAGCACCTCGTAGTAATATCTGAAACAAACAATATCATGATTGCCTATTAAAAACAGCATGCTTAGAGATAGACTTCATAAGCCTGAAGGTGTTGAATAGGAAAAACTATATCTTCTATCAATTGATGCAAAAAGACATAGACATGGGTCGAATTTGGAAAATCTTCATAGTAAAAGTTTAGCAATAGAACTATCGGGAGCTTTTGAAAATGTCTGTATCCACTTAGAACTGAAAGCAGCATATACTATAATCTCCGTAAGGTTAGTAAAGTATAAATAACTTTCTTAGACCATATCAAATCATTTGAACAAGTAATGTCTAGCGTCGGTATGATTATTCTGTCCCATATTAAATGCAATAACTTACCGTGTATCCCAGTGGCTTTGGACAACCTTCAAAATACATTAGTGTTTTCATCAGCTTCTTTCCACCCTGCTCAGCGGTTCCATGCTCTTCTAAAAACCTCTCAACATGGAACTTGTCACAGTATCCCAACTTCTGGGATGAGAGACGGTCAATTGAAGAAACTATGTCACCACCTGTACAACGGGCTATGCGCTCCAAAAGTGGCCTTTTGATATTTAGAACAAGTGATATATCTTTTGCAAGAAGGTAATCTTGGGCAAATCGTGAAACAGATTTCTCCACCAGAAGAATATCAGGTTTGTGTGAATCTATTTTTGCAACAGCCATCTTAAGATGATCCATTTCCTGTGAAGGGGAGTAAACAGTCAGCACAATACACAACACGGGAAAATTCCAAAGCTTATATAAAAGAAAATTCTAAGTAATAATATTATAAAGTGGTAGAAAGGACTTTAAGGGTTTAAGTAACAACTAATGACTAAAAATGGGTAAACTATCTTAACCTGCTGCAACAGGGTATCAACGCTTGAAAGAAGGTTCGAAACCCGCTGATATTCAAGAGCCCCTCCAAGGATCATCAAACGAGGTTTCTCCATTTTTGATGCCATCCGGCGATGAGCCACGTTCTTTTTGCAAACAACTCCTTTGACCACCATGCTATTCAAGGGAAAAAGATCTTCATAAGGAATAAGAATTACAGTACATGAAGAAAATGGCAAATTTTGGATGACTAGTACAATTCACAAAGAAAACAATATAACATATATTAAGAAATAGATGCATTGGTAAAGGCCTTATATCAACAAGTCATGTCTAAAACAGAGATCTTGCTCTTAATATAAATGCAACTTAGAAGTCAATGTCATTGTTTGTCAAAGTCATAATGAAATCTTTTCTGCTACAATTTATAAATTAAAAAAATTAATGTTCTTCAATGGTCCAACTATATAAAGAAGCACGATTTGAAAATTTGTTCTCTGGAATTCAATTATTACATCAAAGCACGTCGTGGTCGTTATATATATTTTTCTTCAATACTCTTTTAAAGAATATAAAAAGTGAGATCCACGTGGAGTGATACTTTTCAATTTTCATGTACTTTCACCAACCTGTAGGACTTTATTTGAAGTTCATGCATTTCAATAAGTCTACAATACTCTAATTAGACTTCTCCTGAATCTCCACTTAAGGCAATCCAACTTATCAAATGAACAATCATCTTATTCTGTCTTCCACATCAAAGCTAGCATCTAAGCCAAATACAACAGATTTGTGAGTTCAGAGTACTTATTGATATATAGTATTTAGTTCATCTTTATTTGTACTGTTTCATAAACAATTCAATCTTGCTCTTATCTTAGACACCATTGCCTCAAGCTATGCTCTTCACGACTATATTTAGAATTAAATACTGCTTTAGTATCAGTGTATTACCATCCTGGACAAGATACTATCTGCAGATAACATATGAGTAGAACTTTCTCATGTCTCAAGTTAGTTTATCCCTATCTAAAGCACAAGCATGTGCTCAAGGCCAACTACTGATGTATCAAGCTAAAAGGTTTCTCAAAGAATTGTCTTGAAATGGTCACAGGCCCATAACAGACAACTTCTATAACATTGATTTGACAACATTTTAATCCTTTGCCTGTAATACCTTCCATAATATATCTCTATGAACCTTGTCAAGGATCTTCAAACCAACGAAAACCATATGCCTTCAAAATTATTTTGCAAGTATATAACTAAATGGGCTGTCCAGGATCGTTTAAGTCCCACGTCTAGGCCCAATTACTCTCTCCCAATACTTCATTGTATGACTTGTTAAATGGGTGGCACAACAATTTGCAGAATTTTGAATATAACCATAAGTGCTCCTATTTCCATTCACCTGGCATTGCCCTGGTTAACACATTAATAAAATATATAAATCTAACCAAAGACACTTCCAAACCCAATACACCATCCTATCCCAAGGCCTTTCCGAATCTCAACTTTTTTAAACAAAAATAATTTGCAGAATTTTATTTATATTCTATATCTCAAAATAAACGAGGTTCAAAAGATTAAAAAAGAAGAAGACACACCCATCAATTTTTCATTATGATATTATTCTACCTCATGAGACATCTGAAAATGGCCAATAGTTAATCATTTGATTGAAAAAAAAAAACAAGATATTATAATTTTTAATGATTAAGGATTAAAGTTGTGGTTGCAAAGGATTTTATTTATTTGGATCTTCCTATGGATGTAGCGAGAGAACAAACAGATCCCTTCCGACATGATACATATGACCAACCCAAGTTGGGATAGGTTTAGGTTGTTGTAGTGACAAGGATTAAACTCATACTGCCCTTTGAATGTGTCAAGATGAACAAAATGTCTTCCAGATTTTCCATATAGAACTTCTTAACAATGAATGGCTACTCTGACCATAAAAATTACTGATAAAAAGTAAAAAACTCAAAAGTTCAAATTTAAGAACATTGCGAATATCATAAACTTCAGTATGGTAACATCAAAACTAACTATAACACATGCACACGCAAGAGGCAAGTAAGAGAGATAAGCAAGCAGTGCAAATAATAGGCTTCAATTCTTGTTTCCCTTGCAAGAGTAATAGCAGGTTTGAGAGGCATGCTCGGAAACGTTCTCAGACTAAAATAGGTACTAGGGAAGCGAGCAGTGCAAATAATAGGCGTTAATTCTTGTTTCCCTTGCAGGAGTAATAGCAGGTAAAGGCATGCCTGGAAGATGTCTCAGACTAAAATAGGTACTAGGGATGATACTCTTAACTCCTTTAAGCAATTCGCTCTTGGATGACTGCTAATTTTGTTGTTTTAAAGTACCAGAAACAAAAGAGGCAAGATCTGTCAAGTTTCAAACAAGTATAGAGTGAAGCAAGCATAATTAACATGCAAAACAGATGAGCAAGAGCAGTAAATGTAGAATATTTACAAGTAATTACCTCTCACTGCGATGCCCAGAAGCTAAACATTTTACTTTCACATATCCTCCTGGGTCCATTTGCCCACCCTTGCTTGTATCTGGCTTTAATAATGTAGCAGCTTCCCATGACAATGATGTAATTATATCTAACCAACCATCTTCGTCATCTTCCTCCCCTGAAGCAAGGTTCTCCACCTGCAAGAGCTGAGAAACTAAAGTCCTAAAATGGATGTCAACCACATTCTTCATGCCCTTTTTCTCAGTTGATTTGTCCTTACTTCGGTACTCCCCACTCCCAAAACTGCTTGAAGTGCGTAAACATCCCCACTCTCCAGTGGCATCAGCATCTTCCTCATCATCAAACAAGAGTGTTTCCCTGTCATCTTCTTCGTCTTCTGGTTCAGGTGGGAGCCAAAGAAGTCCATTGTTTTCAAAATCCACAGGTTCAGTATCAACATCTTCAACAACGTTAGCGTTACAATGGAATGAAGGTGCTTCACATTCATCACCAATCTCATGTTCACCTTCTTCTTCAAGAATGTGCTGGACTTCTTCGGGAGTCTGGGAACCAAAACTATTGTGGAATGAAGAGCTGCTCATACCTTTTGAATCAACAACATCACTATCCGGATGCACTTTGCGTGATACATAATCACTCTCAATATCATCGAACTGAATATGACCATAGCAGCCATCAACCGGAGGAAAATGTCTTGTTTCGGAATCTGAGTGATAAATTCCAAATTCTTCATCATCGTCATCACTCCTGTGTACAAGATATATTTATATAATAAACAACTATTGCAATTGGTAAATTCTGCATATGCAAATATATTCAAGTTTCCTACTTGCAGAATAACATCCTATATGCTGTATAATATTAATACCCAGCATCATTCCAGCATTTTGTGAAAGAGTTTTACAAACCAATTGCTTTGGCAGCCAGTTCACTGGAAATAGTTTTACAATCAAGAATGAACCAATTGCCTTATTCTAATATATCTCTAGAAAATTGTAGGGATATGTGGCAACTCTTCCAACCTTATGCCAGACTCAACAATTAAGTAGAAACTCGTAGTATACTTTCCCCATAATATGCAAACATCAAATGAATAAATCAAATAAGCCCACAAACTTCAAATGCGTTACTTATGCAGCATGGATATGTTTAGCTATTATATAGAGGTCGGATAAATGTAAATGCAGTATGCAACACGTATAGACACATATACAGCAACTTGATGGAAACTAGAAAGCAACATCATTATCTTAAAGTATTTGTCATTTTTGTACAAATTGCTTCTTAAACATATCTGGGGTGTTACAAGCCAGTTAGATATAGATCTCGAGTCAGTGCGATGGTTACATCCATATAGAAGCAATCTAGCAGACACTGGCAATGCCTCTTTTCGATCTGAACCAGACATTAGGCACTGAGAGACTAGATGGCAAGGACTTGCAGGGCAATCCCAAGGGAACTTGGCAAGTAACGTATTACGGTTCAACATTCTCAGGCAATCTACCCATTTTAAGCATTGATTGGAGTTAATATGTCAGTCCTACTTAATACAGGTAATCAAAAGTATTTATTGAATGCAGAAAGAACCTGTTTGTGCAAAATTCAGATTCGTTTACAGAACTATTTGGTTCCCCTGTTTCTGCAGAATGATTATTGTTCCTCGCGAATGAAAGGGTTTGAGTCTTTTCCATTATTGCTGAATGAAGTGGGGTAACTCCAGAAGACTGTGGCACTGATGCAAAGGTAATGCTGCTACTGTCACAGGTTCCACTAGACTTGATGCTGATGAAGCTGGTCACGGATGACGAAGTACTGTTGAGATCCAGGTTGTCAACCTGGATCCCATTATTAATAGTCGACGTTAAACCCTTTTCCCATTGCTTGAAGCAGTAATTACAGGACCTGAGCTTATCCCAATCTTCCTGCCACCTATTTTGGTCGCTAGATGGTGCAGAAACCCAGTTTGATGTACACTTGGCACAGAAAACTCTACCGCAAAGTCGACAGTGATGCCTGCGGTTGAACAAAGTGAATTGTGAATCACAGTTGTAGCATACCCTACAGCTGTGATCGGGCATCCAAAAGACCCTTGACACATTAGTTGGCTCAGACCGCCAAGGAATCCAAGATTTAAACAAGCTCACTAGATCAGAGAATGTATTACTATCTGAGGCATCCATAGCCTTAACAAACCTCCCTTACCTCTCATTCTGATATTTTCATTCGCATATTGATCTCATATCCATTTTTGATCCCCAATAGCACTTTACATAACAGCAGAAATCAACTCTAAACAATAAACCGATCACCAAGCAGGGTCAATCAATTATCTTCCAACGAAATGCAACGCCCACAAAGCTCAAAGTCCCAAATTCATTGAAAATCCACTACAAGTAAACTATAATTCTCTAAATTCTCTTAATCAACACCCCCACCATCAATGCGTACAATAGCTGCAGCAAGCCTTCGTTCTCTATTAAATACCAAGAAAATCGACAATTTCTCCCCAAATTTTCAATTTAAAAGAAAGGACAAATCCCATAATTTTCATTTCATATTCCCTTGACCACAAATTCAATGAACACGCGCAGAACCCTAAATTTTAATTTCGATTTTCAAAACTTCAACCCAGTACTCAAAATTCAAAATTTGAATATACATGCACAGAAGATACAGAAAGGAAATTCAAAATGTCGACAAAAAAGAATGAAAAAAGAAAACGCTACTTAATATGTGGATAAAAAATCCAATTCAAATCGGTCTCTCGTCAATTCACTCATCTCAAAAATTATATGAATTCTCGTTCAAGAAACCCACCGAATGTCTGTTTATTTTCCCCTAAATTTATGTAAATGCCAATCATATCACAAACAACAAAAACAAATATATAAAAACACACCCTGAAGAATAGTCAATTAAAATAAAGAGCGTCGTGAAATGTCAATAAATTATGGAGCGACTGTAGTTGTGCTGGCGTGAACCCATCAGACAATTATTGGGAAAAAATCCAATGGGATTGAGCCATGTTAACAGAAAATGCATGTGTTTCAGAGGAGCGATCGCATTCGCTAATTATTTTTGGAAAATTTCACGTGCATACACACTCTAGGTGGCAAAACATGAATAATTAGAATATAACTTAATTTTATTCCACTTTTATTTTGTAGGATAATAGTGATGAAGGTGATAAAAATTTGAAAAAATAAGTGAAAATGATTAAAATGAAGTAAAATCAAAGTTTGACAATTCAAATACAAATACTTAAATGTTGTGCTTAAATGTTGTGTCTTTCTCACGATAAAGATTTGAGAGGGTTGAACATCAATTGGATGAGGAAATAAGCCAAATGAATGAAATATAGTCAAAGTAATATCACATATTAACTTTCAATCGAAAAAGTTATGTTTCGAATTTTAAGTTTTATTTTGAGACTCATTTTTTGTATAGGAAACGTTCGAATTTGAAATATATTTCTGGAGGATTTGTAACCATTTGAGTTAGTTTTCCAACGTATTTTGAATCACTTCAATCAGATATCAGGAGAGAAATATACTATCAAAATACTGAAAACTGTTCAGCATAACTATGCGGTTGCATAGTATGAAATTGGGACGAAAAATTTGATTTCCTGTTTTAATTGAAACACATAACAAATCTTGGGTCGTATATAAAAACTTTATGGCTATCAAGAACGAAGGAGGAAGATTTTAAAAGACTTTTGAGAGCAAAAAAGAGGAGGAACACGAAAAACAACTCCAATAACAAGAAGATTCAATTTAAGATTTATCGGGATGATGTCGTTTCTTTATTATTTTTTTGATTTTCTTCTACCCATCATGCTAGGCTATATTTATTTTGTATTAGGAAATCGATGAACTATGTAATTTTATTTTTATTTCTTATTTTTATATTGTTGACAATCAAAACACGTGTTTGAGATATTTGAATGATTTATATGATTTTCTTTTCTCTACAATTATATGCGCAAATGATTATGTGAATTTTGTGGTTTATTCCATGCATTCGAAAGATGGGAAATATGTTTGACATATTATAAATCGTCATAGGCTCCAATAGGGAATATAGATATACCACTATACCTTATGTGAATCTTTAAGTGTTCATAAATTCATTAATGCATTTTTATATGTTTGCATCCATCATAAAAATATAGTTGGTTCACATATAAAAATAGGTTTAACTTTACTTGAGAAAGACTGTTAAATAATTTAGGAGTATTGATTCTTCATTATTTTAATCGTGTGTCAAGGTGTGAAGTTAGGTTCAAAAAAATTATTACATGGGGATTCGTGATTCTAGTACATTCATCACATATTAGAAAACACTTCAATTTACATTAATTGTCAATTTGCATTTAGGTAATTATTTAATTCATACTTACATACTTTTTATTAATTTTATTATAATTGCATCGAAACAAACACTCAAATTTTTATAATTTTTGTTAAGATCGCGGTAATTAGAATTAGAACTAATCAATACTTGTGGGAACGATACTTGGACTCAAAATCCACTTTACTAGTTGTCATTTAACCGTACACTTACGGTGATTTTAGTTCGAAATATATTTTTGCAGAACACGTAATTTTGATCATAATTTGACTTTTCTTGAAAATTTTTATTTTATGATAATTTCAAATTTTATTGTGAAATTCGAACAATAATGAAACGTGACGTGTATCAATAGTAAATTGCTCCTTAACAAAAAAAAATTGAACCATACAGGAGACCTCGAGGAGTCTTATGGCCTAAAATGGAACGACGACGCACAAAATAGCGCATCGTGATACTTTCTGTTTTGTCGAGCCCTGCTTAGGTCTCTGGTATGATGGTTGTACGTGCTAAAAATCCGGTACATTCCGTATNATGCCCTTAGTTAAGTTCCTTTTGTCCTATAGGTTCGTTCTAAAGGTCAGTGGTTCAAGTCAATAAGCGAGGAGGCCCTTCTCACTCAAGCTCAAGCATTTACTTTTCGAGTTAGAGACCAACGTCTTGGGACTAACGTGGGATCCGCTCAAGGTAGCTTGCTTAGGTAAATATCTCATGCCTTTCCCGACTGGCCCGACTGGAGAGGTCATTTTTGGAAGAGAAAGTATGCGCTTTTCAAAAAAGGTCGGAAGAAGGGTTTCAAAAAAATAGAAAATAATATATATATAGATATTTTATATATATTCTAATATATATATAAGCGGCTGGCTGCTTTTTATGCAAAAAAAAAGACAAAACGGGATTGGATTTCCACTCATAAGGAAGGAAGGTTAGATATCTTTGACAGGGTTGTATTTTTGGTTAAAATGGGATGGTGTTCAAACTCCCGAAATGCAGTCTAGACAGCGGGCCCTCCCCTTTCTGACTGGACTGACTCGGAGAAGGGTCAATCTCCTCCGGAGCATGCTTCACAGCCACTCATTCGTCCTGACCAGAATCTATCTCTCAGCAATTCTTTTCTCCGCTAATCACCCCTTCCCAACCAGCCCGCCCGATCGATCTTGTAAGATCGGCTAATTCAAAGGGGTTAATCTGGTCCGAAGTTGTCGGAACAAATCGTTTGCTTTATCGAAAAAAGCTTTATTTTGGTTGGACCCCTATTTTCAACCATTACAGCTGGCGTCGACCAGCTTTGCGATACGGACGGACACGAAGAAGAACGCAGGCAGCGGAAATGCAAAAGAGAAGAGCAAAGATTCCCGACCCAGTTATTGACTCAACCACAAATCTGTTGAATGAAGGTAGCTTGCTTACTCTCAGCCACTAGTTAGACGGAAATCCCTTGACTTCGCTTATGCCCTTATGCAGTTAAAGAAAGCAAGTGAGGCGGGCTAAGATTCCATTCGAAGTAACAGGATTCGATGTTGCACCATTTTCAACTCTTATCGGGATCCGGAGTTTTTAGAGAAAAGGTCCCATCCTTCAATATCATGATTGGGTCGACCAGGCCAGATCATGAGTGAATAGAAAATCGAAAATGTACATAGCTGTTCCAGCTGAAATACTTGGAATAATTCTACCACTTCTACTAGGAGTAGCCTTTTTAGTGCTAGCTGAACGTAAAGTAATGGCTTTTGTGCAACGTCGAAAGGGTCCTGATGTAGTGGGATCGTTTGGATTGTTACAACCTCTAGCAGATGGTTTGAAATTGATTCTAAAAGAACCTATTTCACCAAGAAGTGCTAATTTCTCCCTTTTTAGAATGGCTCTAGTGGCTATATTTATGTTAAGTCCGGTCGTTCGGGCCGTTGTACATTTATATTGACATTCGTCATATTCATCCACAAATTTAATTGGCACACTAACAACTTTCAAAGCATCACGTATGGAACAACGTGAACATTTCATCAGAGCAAACATTTTCTTCACGCCATAATTGAACTTGAGTATAAAGAGACGCCAGTTTCTCATTGCATAGTAAAATTAAGATAAAATAAATTCTTATACAACAGCATAAATCTGACCTCGCATCAAGAAGAGTGAGTCGAAGACAATAACATAGTTTAGGAAAAGTCCAGGCTTTAGTGCCTGTTTCGTAGCAATTTTGGCCCAATTTTAAGTAAAATTGTGACTGTTTAATGTTATTTGTGGGACCCACATGTGAGAAGGCCAGTCAAACTTTTGCGGCTGACTTTGATGTTAAGGGTCAGAAATTCATTTTTTTGATTAGAAAAATTCTACCAAACAGGCTCTTAGTGAACTTAGTGATGACAAATGAACCCGTCAATTTGGGCGACCGATGGCTTGATTTAGAGAGAGAAAAAAAAAAAAAACTAGAGCCAAGCCGACTCAGAGCTCATTTGTACGAGTCAAGGCTCTAGCCAAATGTCAAAATGAGATTTGGCCAAAGCTCAGGCTAGCCCGCAAGCTGCATGAGCACGAATACAATCAGATCATATAATGGCCTGTGTAGTCAGCCTTGCATAATTAATTGCAGTCACGTTATCAAATATTTCACATTTATATAGACTTTGCCCAAGCTTTTTATTTATGCCATCGAGGTACCAAACCTTTTAAAACATCGCAGTTGGAGTCCAGATGAATTTAATTCATCCACTCTACCATTAGTTGATCATTAAAAAACTTTGACCTCTTTTGACTAATTTAGAATGGATAAAATAATACTTTTATATTATTTTACATAAAATAATACTATAGTAATTAAATAAAAATATTAAAAAAGAAAAAGGAAAACATTGGAAGATCACTGTTCTTCTTACCCGCCCACCTCAAACCCAAGTACACTCTTGATAGTTCATACACAGATAAGTAAAACATGGGTGTAATGACGGATTCTAAGCTGCACAAACAATGAAGATAACCAAAGAAAAATGCAAATTCCAAGAAACCAATTTCAAGCTTCTGGTTCATAACTTGGACTCCAATGAAGATAACCAGATTTCAAGCTTCTGGTTCATAATCTGGACTTGCCAGATCTGAGAATCACAAAACGAAATCATCAAAACGCACTCCTTTATGATATTCCATTTCTTAGGTCCCACTGTAAACGAACACTTGAAACGGAGACATTCGCCGTCCAATTCCATTTGGCCCTCTGTCCATGGTTTTCCCTTCATATCCTCTTCCGAGTGCTAACCCTAAAAATCTAATAGAAACTTAAGGGGGCTCTCTCTGCGCACCAGTTTCCTCTATTCAAGAGAACGCCAACTGGGATTGATTATCTCTAAATTCCCGCATTTGGGCATTCTCCAGTTTACACTGAATCTTGAAAATATAGTTTTGTACAGTTTAATGGAGTCTATAGGGACCTTTCAAATTGCGGTGGACAGTTCTATACTTCTTAACGTAGAAATCGCCATCGACCCATGATTCCTATACTTGCATACAGGCCGAAAAAATTTGTTGATGATGGGGGTTTGTCTAACTGCCATACAACTGGATTTTCAAGAATTTTGAGTGAAGATAATGTTGGGAGATTATCGTTATATTGTAGGGTGGGGCGAGCCGGGGAAGAAGAACAGTGTTGTTCTAGTTTTTTCTTTTTTAATATTTTTATTTAATTACTACAATATTATTTTATGTACAATAATATAAAAGTACTATTTTACCCCTTCTAAATTAGTCAAAAGATGTCAACTTTTTTTAATAGTCAACTAACGGTCAAGTTGATGTATTCCATTAATATGTACTCCAACTGCGACATTTTTAGAGGTTTGGTACCTTTGGTGGTACAAATAAAATGTTTGGGCAAAATTTACATAAAAGTAAAATATTTGGTACTGTGACTGCAGTTTTTCTTTTATTATTATTAAATTGATGAACACTTAGTTTGTAAAATCGTACGTGGGCTCGTGTAGCGTGCCTTGCATAATTAATATTTTTAATTATTCAAGTGATGACCCCTTAGTTTGTAAAATTCAACAACTTGCATAATTTTTTTAAAAAAATTTAAATTAATTATGTGGTTTATAAATTAACGATCAAGTTTTTATATACACTTGAATAAAAAATCAAAAAGTACATGAGTCGGCTTGGTCGGGCCAAGCCCGAACCTTTTTTTGACAAGCCGATATCGAGCCTAGAGCTTGGGCTCGCAAGTCGGCTAGATTCGACTCGTTGCCACCACTAAACGAACTTGAGTCTTTATAATGCAATTGTCATTGTTTATAGATCCCCACTCTATGATTCATTCGTGAATCACAATGAAACTCACGTAAAATTTGAACTCAATAAATGCAAAAATGAGCAAATAAATAGTTGTTGGATGTATAACTTTGCTCGAACCCATAGCCATTAGTTATTCTTGAAGTATAATGTACTACATCAGTAGTTGAGTGAACATCTAGAAATAATATATAATACGTTTGACCCCATTATTTCACATTATAATGAGAGAAATTGTAATTTTCTGGAGAATGTGTAGTTAAAAATAATTGAATTTATGTGCAATATTATTTTATTGGAAAATGAATTGTGCTATAGGTACATACTTGTTGCGTCGGGCCCCTACCAATAAGGGACGTCGAGTGTCCTTATGGACACTTATATGGATATAATTATGTACACATAGCATTTTCTTTGGAGGATATGTAGTTGAGAAAAGGAGACAAAAATGAATTATAATTTAATGGAGAATAATAGAAGTCAAACTGAAGCATGTTTTCAATGTAAATGGAGTAAAAGGGGAGTAAACTCTCTCTATGGTCTCAAAACAACAATTTCAAGGTTCATTTGTTAAAATTTTGATGGAGATAGATTTAGTCGAGTTAAATGTTTAATTAATTATCGAACTTTAATTCATGTCACGGTTTACTCACTGAACTTTGTCAAGCAACCCGTTAGCCATTGAAATTCTCCGTCCCACTCCGTTAACCATCGGAGGACAAGTGCCAAATCACTGCCATATCATCAATTCATTTGCGAATGCGCCTTTCCCAACCATGCGAAACACGACATTAACCCAATAGAAAACCCAATACCTGAAATAAATTTCTTCCAAATCGAATCCTCTTATCACGCGAAGTTTGAAGTACCTGAACCCAAATCCCCAAATCAAGATCATCCTTAAACCAACCTGCCCGTTTCTATCACACAAAGTTTGAAGTCCCAGAACCCTAATCCCCAAATCAAGATCATCCTTAAACCAACCTGCCCATCCGTCAAGGTTGACCATTCTTGATTGTGTGCACGTGAAAGGTAATTTTGAAACAAACTGCCTTTATTTTTGTCTCTCTGTTTATGTTCCTTCATTCTTGTGACATACATTATTCATTTTATGGTTTGATGTTTAAAATGCCACTATATACTACAATTAAATATTTAATACAAAATAAGCGATATCGCTCAAGGCCGGGGGCACCTATCGATGTGAGTATAAATTCTGGTCTTGAAAAGAGGTAGTTACCTAGTGGCCAGTTCGAAGGGACTAAAGTATAGAAAAACCAAAATTAATGAATACATGCATTCTCTTTTGAAGATTAATTTCTAAACTTTGTTCAACCCAACATCAAGAGGCTGACCAATCACAGAGCTCCAAAAGCAATCCACAGGATCAAGATCATCAGCTTTGAATGGCCAAAAATGATAATCTAACTTATTCTCGTCAATAAAATTTTGATCATACAAATTCTGCACACAAAATTGATCAAAATCTGGTGTATAAGTGGTGGGGAATTCATCAAAATATGAACAAGAAAAAAATGCCTTAGCAATTGCCTTCTCCGAAAGTGAGTGGAACCATCCATTTCTCCATTCGAACTGCAAACATCAAGCATAAACTAATTATTACAAACAAAATAAATTCTAACTCTCCCTTAAATAAATGGAACCATTTATTTCTCTTAAACATCAAGCATACAGTGTTCTTCAATGAATTTGTTAGACTAATTCATGGCTTCATTAAACTCTCTCTTCATGACACTCATTCTCAATGGTTCACACTAAGTGCAGCAAGATGAAAAGCAAAAGGCATCGCTTTCAGGGACTTCAGACTTCGCTTGATAGAGGATGGGCAAGTTGGTTTAAGGATGATCTTGATTTATCGATTAGCGTTCGGGGACTTCAGACTTCGCATGATGGAGGATTCGATTTGGAAGAAATTGATTTCAGGCTTTGGGTTTTCAACTGAGTTAATGTCGTGTTTCAGATGGGTGGGAAATGCGTGTTTGCAAATGAATTGATGATGTGGCCGTGATCTGGCACTTCGCTTGTCATTTGGAGTGATTTAACTGGACACGTCATTTTACCGTCATCCATCTAAGGAAATCTATTAACGAATTTCACCCGGTGGCTAATGGAGTGGGATAGAGCAAAGTTTAGAGGCTAACGGGACGTTTGATGAAGTTCAGTGAGTAATTCATGACATGATTTAAAGTTTGGTGACCGATGAAACATTTAACTCGAATTAGTTGTGCATGTAATGAGCGATCACAAGCTATTTCGCCTTTTCTATTTAAATAATGCTATTTGCTGTCTCATAGTCGCCCTACATGACATACATATAGTAGTTAATGATTTGATACATTAGATAATAAAAAATTACTATATTAATGCATCAAATCACTAACTGTCACATGTATGTGGCTTAGGGCGACTACAGTAATGAGTGACTGCAAATATCATTACTCTTTTCCTATTTTCTTCGATGCTGTCGGAATCTCACAAACCGTTTGAGGAGATTCATTTTCACTCATAATCACATATTCTGATTCCAATTTGAAAGCTAATTATTAAAAAATAAATATTAAACCCCTCAATGGTAGAGGTCGACATCTTTCATTCTAGATAAACAACGAAACGACACCGTATTAAAGGCTGGGCAGTCCTCTGTCTCCCGCCACGTCACCTCCTCCACCGTGGCCACAAAAAATCCTCAATCCCAGCAAAACCCTAACCCTCAAATCTCTCTTTATTACCAAACTCGCGCAGCTGCCGTCGTCACTAGTGATTGGCTGGCTCAAGCTCAAGTCGCTGGTGGCCGTCATCCCGAAGATGTCGTATCGGACAATTCATCGTTGAAGTCTGCCGGCGGGGAAGAATCTGGAAACGGTGTTAGTGTGGTGGACGAGTTCAATAACTCGTGAAAACAACCGGATTTGGCAGAGGCCGTGCCACTACTATGATGGAGCTCGAAATTGAGCTAAAAAGGCCTCAAATTCTGTCAAAGTACGTGAATTTGTTTTATTTATATTTCTTTGATTTTATATTATTGTAATCGATCCTTTCTTATGGATTTTCCATTTCTAGTTTATATCTCTAACTATCCCGGTTTTCCAATTGAGATTATATTATCACTAATAGATGAATTCCATGTCTTTGAGTTGGACTCATGGACAGCTTTAATCGCTCAAATAATTATGATTTGGTTAAATTTTTTGAATAGCTACAATAGCTCAAATAAGAAATTTTATTGCGAGATGTTTCACTTTGAGGATTATGCACTATATAGTAATGGTGTTTATGTAGCTACGTAAAATTGTGTTTGTAAATGCAAATTGGATATACTGGTATATACTGGTATGCATCCCAAATCTGGAGGTTATAATACGTGATCCTGCATTGTATCCAAAAGTTTTGTCCATGAAAGAGATGTCTTTATTGGTCAAGGAAATATATGTGCATTGAGAATAATAAAATGTCAATCAATTGGCATAATGTTAGTTGAGTTGTCAAAGGGATGTGGATCTACCCAAATTTATTTGACCTTTGCAAGAGATTTTCTCCACATTGTCCACGAATGATGTAAAATTCGTTATCTTTGGTCTCTCTTGCTCCAACTGGCCTAGTAATAATTATTAAGCTGTTTCAATAAATCCATGTCCAGTGACAGGATTCGAGGCACATAAGAGGCATTTATATGCTAAGCTGGGTTGCCTCTTGCTTAGACCATTTTTTAAAAACTTTCAGCTGTAATTTGTTCTTTTCTTGCTTTACCTTGCATTATTTTACTTGGCAAAGTTACAGGCTATGTTTTTGTGTTGTGTACATGTACTTTATGTGCATGTATGCATTCAAATTTTACCCTCTGAAGCAACAGAGAGTTGGTTATGTCGCATGTTGCAAGTGTTTTTCGATTTTCTTCAGTAACAACTGCCACATGATCAGTAATATTGGTGCTGAGTCTGCTGAAAACATCCAAACGATTTGTGGAAGAATTTGTGATGTATATCAGAAGGTCTAATGTTCGGTAATATCTGTGTTTTTGTTTCAGTCATGGGACACAACCTCTCTCTCTTTAACAGCTGGCTGTGATCTGTTTATGCGATATGTAACAAGAACTTCAGCCTTGGAATATGAGGACTTCAATTTAGCTAAGTCCCGTCTTCTAGAATGTGCAGAGAGGTTTGGAGAGATATCATACAAGGTATCCCATTTGCAAGCTAATTTTGAATTTTCAAGGGACTATTATTCTTATGACCGATTTGCATTCACCGCCAATTTAAAATTGCTTTAACAAAGAAATATGTTGAATAAGCTTTGGTATTGCAGGCTCACGAGATAATTGCAATGCTCAGTCAAGAATTTATTTTTGATGGCTGTACAATTTTGGTACATGGCTTCTCTTGTGTGGTGTTAGAAGTTTTGAGAACAGCCGCACGCAATAGGAAACTGTTTCGAGTTTTCTGGACAGGTTGTATTCTAAAATTGCTTTCCAGTTATAAATATATGCTATTTAGCTCTACCGACTTAGAGAAATTCATTAGTTTGTCTCATGAAGCACCAAACTTTGATCCATCATTCCTGTTTCTCATTTGTCCCCAAGGCGTTAGCTTAATTGTAGGATAATCAATGACCGGGCGATGTTTGTGGTTGAAGAAAAGGTGAATGTGTTAGCTCTACCGACTTCTCGATGCTTATTGTTGCAGTTTGCTCGTCTCTATCCATTGGATCAAATCCGCCTTACGTCCAATTGATTTTGGGGTACCAATTCCATCCAAGGTTGAGGTGGAGACATCTGCCCGGGATTATACACCACCTGAGTATCTTACCTTCCTTTTTTACGGATTTGGGTGTTTTCTCACCATCTGTAGTAAGCGATGAGCTCATCCAGCTATACTTGCGACATATCTCATTGGCAATACAATGACACGAAACCTTGATTTGCACGGACATGTATTGCTTTGCAATTCAGATGTAACCGGCCTACGTTTATTTTTTTTGAAGTTTTGTGTTCATATTGCAGTGGTTTTCCCTTCCATACTTTGCACTTATTTTCTCCCCCACTTCATCTTATTCATGGTCGTGGATAGATTACCCAAGTTTGGGTCCATGAGCATCGACAATTGCTCTACCATTGAATCTTAAATTGAGATATGCTTCGACTAATGGTAAGTTTAGACTACGCGATAACTCTAGATGGATTTTGGTTTTAGGCACTATAGGTGCCAGATAGTGAATGCAAAACAAAGGTATAAATATTCGCAACAGCTGTAATTTAACCAACCGCTAGAGCTACCGACAACTGATCTTGTAAAGTTTTAGAATTTTCCCTTCACATTTCAAAAGAAAAATATTTTCTGACTAGTTAATTGACAATCAATGAACTTGAATAGGGTATTATTATTCTAGGGATTGGGAAAAGATTTACATAGCAATAATTGAAGAAGAGAAGTGGATCCTTTCCTTTTTTTTTTTTTTTTAGTAATCTCCACTCCTTTATCTTAGGGTGTTGGAAAGTTACTTTAGAAGGCAAGCTTTATTTTTAATCTGAGATGGGTCCGGGAGGGAAGAAGCAAATGATTTCATCAACTTTGAATGTTCGAGTTTAATCAGATTGCACATCTGTTGGTATAACACGATCGATTACATAAGATTAAGAAGGAAATTTGTTCTATTATTAAATTAATTCAAAAAATACTCGTAAGTGTGGACCAACATGACCGATTTCTTGCCGAATCAATTTCCCTTTGCTGTTACTTGTTTACCAGCATCTGTGAGTCCACTTATTTGAAAAATAGCTGTATTGTTCTCATGTCGTTTTTGGATTTTCTTTAAAATTTGTTTTTTATATACAAAAATATTAGTACTTGGAAAATGATAATTGCATCTCTGCAACATAATTATGTACCAGCTGTCTCGGCCAGACCAATACGGGTCCCTCCCATTTCTCTCACTTAAATATTATGAAATTGATGGCAGTAGCTAGCAAGCGAATCTTATGGAATTTATGAGGTTCTCTCGACGCGTCACAGGGAAAAATACATGAGACCAGGCCTATAAATCTTATGCTATACTAAACTAATTGCGTTCAAAGAAATTTACGAGGAATAATCACAAAATAAATTCATGTCAACTCGAATGCAATGCATAATTAAAATGGAATTCGTTGCTCTCGAAATATACAATTCATTTTGAACCCCCAAAGGAGGCATTTTCAAACAGTCTGAAGCTAACCATCCAAAAGCTAGCATATTTAATTGACCCACCGGCCACCACCACCACCAAGGATGGGTCGATGCTTAGACCAGCTTTTCTCGATTATCATTTTGGACTTTATTGTGAGTTCCCTTGTCCAACTTGACATATCGAATGTCTAAAATATACTACTAGCATTTTTCATAATTTATGATGAGTGGGAGAGAGAGAGAGAAAAATAATTGAAAGGGCACGTGTGGGTGGGTGTTGTATGTAAAGGAAAATGAAATTTGACCGTGTGGGTCAGCACAACATTCTATGCATGCATGTACTGTGTATGATTAAGGTCTACATTTTAATTTATTTTATAATTTGGTCCTCAACCTTTTAGTTTCTAACTTAGTCCTCAACATTTGTTTATTCCGTTCTTTTTCTTTTCATTGAATATATTATATGTACAAAAAAACCGCATGCATTTGATAACTTCCATCCAATAGAGATCTACTCACATTCAGATTAAAAATTTGTGTTTGAGTTACATTAATTTAAAAGAATGTATTCTGTAATAATAAATTGATGGAAAATGTGTGATTGAAAAAGAAGAAAAAATTATTGATGTGATGTAAAATGTTATTTTATTGAAGAATGTGTGGTTGAAAATGAACAGAAGAATGAGATTAAAAATTTTAATATGTACCAAAATGGGGGCTTAGTTAGTCCATAAACTTCGTGTAAGAAACTTTCCTCTTCACAAAAAATGAAAAATAAAAATTAAGAACTCCGAGCAACACGTGACTCTGAATCCTGTAAACACTAGTATCCAAAATATGCTTAGTGCTGTCATCCAATCACCCCTCATTTCATTCTTCTTCAAAGCTTCAAATTACAGATAAAAAAAAAAAAAAAGAATCTTATGGTTAGGGCGTAAAAGTTTACTTTTGCTACAATTCGCAATTAGGATGAATAGAATTTCCCAGAATGAAAAAGGTCCTTATCTTTTTATAAAAGGAAAAAAAGAAAGATGAAAAATCATAATGAGACCCAATTTTCCTAATTTCGACTGTTGTTTTCAACTCTGAATAATTTACATCCATTCATTCAAATTAACTCTGCATCCTCGAGAGAGACACCAGAACACTTCACTCTACTCAAACACTGCCAATCTCCAATGCCAAAATCTTCACTCTTCTTCTCTACACTATTGTTAGTATTTGCTTTCGCAGATGCTGAATTACTGAGAAGAACATTTATAATTCGCGTTCAACGCGATGCAAAACCGTCTATTTTCCTTACCCACAAGCATTGGTATCAATCGACTCTCAGATCCCTCTCTCCCACTGCCATTGACGAAAACTCGTCGGATTCTACTGATGTAATTCACACTTACGATACTGTTTTCCATGGGTTTTCTGCTAAGCTCTCTACTTTGGAAGCTCAAAGGCTGGAAACTTTTTCTGGGATAGTAGCTGTGATTCCTGAGCAAGTGAGGCACGTCCATACGACACGCTCCCCGGAGTTTCTTGGCTTAAAAACAAGCGACAGTGCTGGGCTGTTGAAGGAGTCGGATTTTGGGTCGGATCTTGTTATTGGAGTAATTGACACCGGGATCTGGCCTGAGAGAGAGAGTTTTAATGATCGTGAGCTGGGTCCTCTCCCACCCAAATGGAAGGGCCAGTGTGTCGCCGGAGAAAATTTCCCCGCGACCTCATGCAACCGGAAACTCATCGGAGCGAGGTATTTTTCCGATGGGTATGAAGCCACTAACGGGAAAATGAATGAAACGGTAGAGTTTCGGTCTCCAAGGGACTCCGATGGGCATGGGACTCACACGGCATCTATAGCCGCCGGGAGGTACGTGTTTCCGGCTTCAACTCTTGGTTACGCTCGCGGCGTTGCAGCTGGAATGGCTCCCAAGGCTCGGCTTGCGGCTTATAAAGTCTGCTGGAACGCCGGCTGCTATGATTCTGACATACTGGCAGCATTTGACATCGCTGTGGCAGACGGTGTTGACGTCATCTCTTTAAGCGTCGGTGGAGTAGTCGTGCCGTACTACCTGGACGCTATAGCAATTGGAGCGTTCGGCGCCTCAGACGCCGGAGTATTCGTGTCCGCCTCAGCCGGAAACGGCGGGCCCGGAGGTCTCACCGTTACCAACGTTGCTCCCTGGGTCACCACTGTAGGCGCGGGAAATATCGATCGTGACTTCCCTGCCGACGTCAAGCTCGGTAACGGAAAAATAATCTCCGGCGTCAGCGTCTACGGTGGACCAGCTTTGGCGCCACATAATCTCTACCCGCTAATATACGCAGGTAGTGAAGGAAGTGACGGGTACTCTTCTTCACTTTGTTTAGAAGGTTCATTAGACCCTAACATTGTGCAAGGGAAAATTGTATTGTGCGATAGAGGGATTAATTCAAGGGCTTCTAAAGGTGAAGTGGTGAAAAAGGCAGGTGGCATTGGAATGATTTTGGCAAATGGTGTTTTTGATGGTGAAGGATTGGTGGCTGATTGCCACGTGTTGCCGGCAACGTCTGTTGGTGCATCTGCCGGCGAAGAAATCAGAAAGTACATCACAGAAATGTCAAAGTCTAAAACTCCGGCAATGGCTACAATAATCTTTAAAGGTACTAGGGTTAATGTCCGGCCCGCTCCGTTTGTGGCCTCGTTCTCTGCTAGAGGGCCTAATCCTGAGACACCGGAGATTTTAAAACCTGATGTTATTGCACCAGGATTGAATATACTAGCAGCCTGGCCGGATGGTGTTGGGCCGAGTGGAATTCCATCTGATAAACGGAGAACCGAGTTCAATATATTGTCAGGGACGTCAATGGCTTGCCCTCATGTTTCTGGGCTTGCAGCATTGTTGAAGGCTGCTCATCCTGAATGGAGCCCCGCGGCAATTAGGTCTGCTTTAATGACAACAGCGTACACAGTAGATAATCGTGGTGAAACAATGTTGGATGAATCAACGGGGAATTCATCGACCGTGATGGATTATGGAGCGGGTCATGTGCATCCTCCGAAGGCTATGGATCCAGGATTGATTTATGATTTGAGTTCGTATGATTATGTGGATCTCCTTTGTAACTCGAATTATACGACCAAGAATATTCAAATTGTCACTAGGAAGTATAAGGATTGCAGTGGAGCGAAAAGGGCTGGCCATGTCGGGAATCTGAATTACCCTTCACTCTCAGCTGTGTTCCAACAATATGGAAAGAACAAGACGTCGACTCATTTCATTAGGACAGTCACCAACGTTGGAGAATCAAATTCCGTGTATGAAGTGACAATTAATCCACCAAAGGGATTGGTGGTGACTGTGCAGCCGGAGAGGCTTGCGTTTAGGAGGGTCGGGCAAAAACTGAACTTTCTAGTCAGGGTACAAGTCCGGAAAGAGAAACTCGCCCCTGGGAATTCAATACTGAAGAGTGGCTCTATAGTATGGTCGGATGGGAAGCACGACGTCACAAGTCCAATAGTCGTGACAATCCAGCAGCCCCTGTAGTAAAATCCGAGGGTAAGCAACTTTAAGGTTCCCTTAGTGCTATGGATGAGGTTTTCCGGTAGGACGAGGAGTGGAGACTTGGTCAAGTAATAATATCTTGATACTTGGTAATGCCAGTGTTTAATATATAATGCGAATGTGAATGCTTGGCACTTTCTTCTACTTGAGAAAGCGCAGAGAGTTGGTATTAGTTGACAAGTGAAGGATGATGTGTTGCTAGAATGAGTGTCTATAAAATGTTGCTGTGTGTTGATATTTGTCTCTCTATTTTCCATTTAACTTTTCTCTAATTGATTATGGAATGCTGTTGGTTCTTTATCTTTTAGTGCCTTGTTGAACTCGACCTCCCTATTGTGGTCCATGGAAGAAGAAGTCAAGGACAAGAGATATATAATTCTAATTGCTTTAGTCTAATCTTTGAAGTTTTTACACTCATAATTGCTCTAGTTAATACTTAATTGCTGTACGATCTAACTCGTGTCCTTTTTCCTTTGATTTTAATTACATCTTTCACGTGCACACACTGCTATTTCATAAGTGTAATTTCCATAATGACTTTAGAATTCAAATTTATGTATGAATAGTTGCACTCAACTCCTAGGTTAAGTTCAAGATTTTGCATGACTTTTTATAATTTCCGCCCATGTTATTATGCCCTTTAATGCTTTTATCAAATATCAGGCAGATTAATTTCGTCCAACAAATATTCATTTCCTTCCCTATAGAATGACATCGACAAAGTTTTACATAGGCAATTGTTTTAAAAATAAATATATTCACAATAGAAGACACGAACGCCAACGTAAATGAAAAAAAAAAAAAAAAAAANTTTTGCTACAGACAAAATATAAAGAAAAATTCTAAGCCTCACAAGGTAGAGGGGGGCCCAGGCTTTTCTAAGCGTGGGCCCCCCTCTACCTTTTGAGGGGCGGGTAACCGGGAGTGTAAACGCTCGAGTACCCGTAGCAAGCTCAAATATAAAATATTAGGCTGAAATGTATAGCAAGATAAGGGCCCAGATCCAACATTGGGTCACAAAATATCTAGTCCATCATAACTGGTCTCAGAAATTAAAAAGTTTAAGGGAAATAGACACAAGTAGCACTGAAATGTTACGTTTTGATAAACGTGATCATCTTAAATGCTACACACACAATATTAAACAATTCACATCAACTAACATGCTGGAAAAATTTACTCAATGTCATTTTTATTCACAAATTTGTTGTATTTACATACTATACATGTGCTTTTTGCATATATGATTTTTGAAACTTGGAATTGACCGAATATCTAGCCTCCTGGTATTTGGTGCAGGACAAGGAATTGACAGAAAACTCTACTTAGCAAGCATGAGTAGTTTGCTACAAAATAAAAAATAATCGAACTTTTAATAATGGTTATACCTTTCTCTTAGCACCATTTGATGTTTGAACTAACTCCTGTCATACTGTTTTTGAATTCATTATATATGTTCACTTATGGGTAGAGAAAGCTTTGAAGGGTTGGATATACTGAAAGCTTTTGTTCATTTTAATGGTCGATTTTAACTGATCTGCTCTTAATGCATTTTCGTGGTGCCACTCTCTTGCTTCAACTTGTGGTATACTAAAATATTTCTTCTTTCTTTGCTTGAAGGTTCCAAGTCTGCAAAAGTGATGCTGAGAAAACTTCGAAGAGAAAGAGGAAGAATCGGTTCAGAGGGATCCGATAACGCCCACAGCTGAGATTCGTGACCGGAAGAATGGGGTTGAGTTTGGCTTGGAACTTTTAGGATAAGGGACAAGAAAGGTAAGTTGAATTTTGCAGAAGACGCAAAGAAACCAGAGTCTAGTTCTGAGTATTGTTTCCTGTTGATGAGAACACTTTAAACAACTTCTCTGAAGAGCTTTCAGGTTCGGTGTTTGAGTCTGAGATGAAGCTCTACCAAAACATTATGGATCTTTGGTCTTTCTGTTGATTTTGGAGTATAAATTCCTCATTTGAACAATTTGAAATTACAAACACTAACAAAGTTATCTTAATGTAATTTGTACAGCGTAATAATATGATCAACATGATCTGAAAGTTAATTCGAGCCCATTGACTTCACTATATTTCCTTAAAATGAATTTGATTTTACTCTGGTCTATTCTATTTCTACCACTTCTTATTATTTATCTTCTGATTGTATTTTAGAAATAGCAACTTCCAGAACTACACTTCCCAATACAATCGGAGAAAAACTAGATAAATTCAATGGGTCAGATTTTAAGCGTTATCAATAAAAAATATTTTTTTATCTGACAACAGTAAGTTAAGTTTGACAAAATTTCTCAAAAAGGATGCATTTTTATACACCGAGGAAGAAAATTATGTTGAGAAATTGGTTGCGATCAATGCATGGAAGCATTTTGGATTTTCTATGTAGAAGTAATGTACTCAACGGACTGGATAATACATTATATAATGTGTGCTGCAATGTGAAGTCTGCGAAAGAACTGTGAGAATCTTTGGATACCAAATACAAAATTGAAGATGTTGGCACGAAGAAATTCGTTGTCGGCCGTTTTTTGGATTACAAAAATGGTTGACAGCATGATTGTCATATCCCGAGTTCAAGAACTTCAAATCATACTCAACCTTTAGTTAGCGAATCCGTAATATTCATGAACCCAATAGGATATATGTCTCTCTTGAAAACCAATAAGATGAAATTGAATATAAAACCTTTGTGAGTAAAGCTTCTATATTCTTTACAACTGATCACCTATATGTACAAGAGACTCTTAAACTAGTTACCTTAAATCTCGTCAAATACAATAAATCAAGAATATTTACTAGGCTAAATATAGGAAACTCAATATGTCAATATAAGGAAAACATCAACGTAAGAATATTTAATACTCCCCCTCAAGTTGGAGAGTGAACGTTGTTAAGTCCTAACTTGCTGCACAGTGTATGAAATTGATCTTTACCCAGAGCCTTGGTGAAAACATCTGTCAATTGTAAGTGGGTAGGCACATATGAGGAGCTAATTAAGCCCGCTAGCAACTTTTCTTGAACAATATGACAATCAATTTCAAAGTATTTTGTCCACTTGTGAAATACTGGGTTACAATGCTACTTGATTGTCATAGAACAGAGGTGTGGAAGAAGACTGAGTCACTCTAAAATCTTGTAAGATGTATTGCAACCAGGTCAACTCCAAACAAGTATTTGGCATGGCCCAGTACTCAGCCACTACAGACGATCTCGAGACATTTGTCTGTTTCTTGGATTTCCATGAAATGAGAGAATTCCCAAGGAAAATGCAATACCCTGTAATTGATCTCTTTGTGGTACTAAAACTTGCCCAATCTGAATTACATAAGGCCTTAAGAGTGAGATTGTTTGTGGAAGAGAACAATAAGCCTTGACCCAATGTACCTTTGACATATTTAAGAACCCGTAGAGCAACATCCCAATGTGGTTTTCTAAGTTCATGCATGAATTAGCTTAAGGCTTGAACATAATACACTATGTCTGGTATCGTGAAAGTGAGATATGTTACACCTTATCATTGAGGCTCAAGTCAACGCCAAGCAACAATCCACGTGTAAAGAATAGCAATGAGAACCCAAGTGGGCAAAGGCAAGAAAGTCTGATAAAAGTTGAACTTCCTGCTGAAGCCATGCTTGATGGTTGAAGATGTATGTCGAGGCTCTTGTTATGCCAAGTCTCTTCATATTGAAGCTCTCTCAATCCGAAGCCCTAAGTTCATCCGAGGTCTCTGGAGTTGAAGCAATCTCTTTTAAAATTTGCAAATAATCTTTATGAATGATTGATATGACATCTGTAATAAAAAGGTCAGGTGTGTCAGCCTATTGTATAGGACGGTTGAACCATTGTCAATGTATTTAATATATGATAGATTTAGTGATGTGAGGCTTTGGCCAAGAGGATGAGACCACGTGGTTCTGATCCAATTGTCACCACATAGGCTAGAAATATATAAATAGGTGGTCTTTATACATAAAAAGGAGGACGGTTCTTTGAACATAAAAAGAGATAATATACAAGAACATTCTCAGTATACATTCTCACTTGATCTATTATTGCTAGATTGGATATTATGTTATTTATATCTTGGTTGGTGATTGTTTGTTAGCACAGTCACTTTAGTCATTATTGCCGATGGTAGAATATTTTTGTCTTGCGCTGTGACGCATCTCATGTGTTCACGTGTTACCCTTCTTCCATCGGTTCACGGGTCAAAACGCGTAGCAATTTGCTTAGGTTAGTGTGAGTGGACCCGACATTTGTTGTCCACATTGGCGTTACGTTTTTCGGGGTCAACAAGATATATTAATTTTCCTACCAATCTTCTGTATTTGGTTAGGTCATTCAATATTAGGCCATCTGTGAGAGTACTTTCCAAGTTTTGCTCAATTGAAAAATTATCTTGTCGTGCACCAAGAAGTCCTATATCTTCTAATATAGCTAGGGCATATTTTCTTTAAGACATGAAAATTCCTTTCTTGGATAGAGAGAATTTAATGCCAAGGAAATATTTCAAGTTGCCAAGATCTTTCATATGAAAGTGTTTGAGGAGATATTCTTCGAGTCATTCCATCTAGTGGAGATTATTACATGTGAGGAGTATATCATCCACATAAATGAGGATTGCAGTGAAAGAAGTACCTCGAACTTTGGTGAAAAGTGAGTAGTCAGCCATTGATTGCTAATATCCAGCGTTCTGAATGGTGTCTGAATAGGTGGAAAAATAGTTTCGTGAAGTTTGTTTGAGGCCATATAGGGATTTATTGAGCCTACACACTAGATTATCTCCCTGTTGGCGAAGACTAAGAAAAGGTTCCATATGCACTTCGTTATGTAAATCCCCATGGAGAAAGGCATTTTGGACATCAAGTTGATTGATAAACCAATTGCGAGAAGTAGCAACAGTGAGCAAACAACGAAGAATAGTAAGCTTAGCTGTTGGTGAGAAAGTCTCATGGTAGTCAATCCCCTCAACTTGAGTATATCCTTTGGCGACAAGGTGAGCTTTGTAACGTTCAGTGGTACCATGAATTAAAAGGGATGTTTCCAATAGATGTAATTGGGGCTGAGGAACCTGTAGGCAAGTTTATAGATGGTGTGGAAAGTGATTCTAATTGTGAAAAGAATCTGGAGTCTGAAGTGGCGTGGTCCGTTGCTCCGCTATCCAATCCAAGGCTTAGAGATTACATAATTGATTGAGGAAAAGATGGACATATTTGTAGCATTTGTAAAAGCATTGTGATTACCATTTGTGTTGTTTGGTGCTATCATGGATAAGGCATGGGCGAGCTATTGAAGTTACTCCGTAGAAAGAACATGTGAAGGATAAGTGAAACTAGTAGCTTGTGAATTACTTGCTTGTTTATTTGTTTGTTTGTTTTGTGAGTAGTTTGCTGCATTAGCTACAAGAGGGATGTAAGGAACATTTCCACGAGATGACTGATTACGGTTTTCTTGTCCTACTGGTGTATTGGAGGTCCAGGTACCATTCTTAAATCTACACATTTCTTCTGTATGTCCCTTCCTATCACAAAATGTGCAATGATACTTTAAAGTGCGACAATTTTCTATATTGTGGCCATCCCTATTGCAATGTTCACAACTCTTGCTCTTTGATTTGTTGTTGTAGCTACTCTGTCGACTTTTGGAATGCTGCCGTAATGGAAAATTTTTATGTGGTTTATGATGTCATTTGTCGATGAGACTTTTCCCGAATAATGAGAGAATATGCTTGTCGAACAGTGCTAAAGGTGTAGTTAAGGCCCCTAAGAAACTGCATCATTTGATCCTCTTCTCTTTGTTCCAGGTGTGTCTGGTACTGATCACAAATAGGAATTGTCGTGTATGTGTCCAACTTATCCGACAAGCCCTTGAGTTTAGTATAATATCCTGAGACGGTCATGGTTCATTATGATAGTGATGTCAAAGACTTTTGAATTTGATAGATTGGAGGTGCATTCTTTTAAGAAAATTGATCTTTAAAATCCTCCCAAACCTAATAGGCTGTTTTGGCATGAACAACATCCTTTGCCGAATCCGGTTTCACAGAATGTGTAAGCTAGGATAAATCATATTGTTGCTTTGATTCCTTAAAGCAAATGCAATTGGTTTCTCTGTCTATGAAGGGGTTTGATGGAGCTGTTGATGAACCCTATCTTGTTTTTGGCAGTAAGGCATGTATCATGAATTTGCTCCGTGGTTGATAATTGGCTCCATTTAACTTTGTTGGAACAAGCATGAGTCTGGGATAATTCGAATGACGAACAAAATATGGACTTGAAGAATCCATACTTGTTATTGAGGATGATGCTGGAGATTGATTAGTTTTGATGATTTGATATTCTTACTCTGATACCATGTTGAAAACCAAGAAGACGAAATTGAATATAAAACCATTGTGAGTAAAGCTATAGAGAATAATTTACATGATCTATATTCTTTACAATTGATCACCTACACACACACACATATAAGTATAAATATATATAGGAAACTAAATATTACAATATAAGGAAAAATATCAACTCCAATTCCCAAATTTCCACTATATAAAAGCATACCAAAGTTTTTTAACTTTTCTACGTGGAATAAGTGTTTGACAATTTTCAATAAATCAAATTCTTCACTAATTTATAGTTTCAAATGAGTTATTTTTATATCAAATATTTCATTCAATTTTAAATGATTTTCGATAAATAGATATATCATTTTTATCACCTCGCGGAATAGAACATGAATATGTTTGACCCCACTAAAATTGAAGAATGGGTCCCACTAATATTAGGGCTCAAAATTAACCCATTTCACTAATTAATAAATCATTTCCAACACACTCGACGATGCTTTTGCTATGATGGGTGGGGTTTACTGAGCTTACTTTCCCGTCTTCCTGGTACTCCGTAGATTATTCAATGTAGTTCGCATTTAGCAAATATATTTAATTATTTTTATTTGCCCATTTAAGTGTGTATGTTTCCGGTGATGATAGGTTGAACAGTCAAGCCATGGTGGTGTTGTAATAGGCTCGGTTAAACAAGAAGTTCTGTTGTACATATGTTTTATTAACTTTGAGAATCTCATTTGATTATTTATTTTTCCATTTAATGCATGTATGGATGATGAAAACTGAAGCTTAATTTCTCTCTTCATTTTCTATTCTTGTCTCTCAAGTGTTGACAGATTAATCTTTTGCTACATATTGTCCTAGTTTTTCCCGGTGTTGAAGTTCTCCGTCAACTCAAAAAATGAAAGTACGATTGAAATTAATTTTTCAAGTGTGATTGAATTCATAAATAAATAAATAAATACACACACACACACACACCAGGGCTGAGGCAAGTGAGGCACGCCCCTCAGGCCCAGAAGTAGAGGGGGCCTCATTTTTCGGCCCCTATTTTTTTTTAAGTTAGGCTCAGTCCAACATTGAGGGTCAAATTTTTTTTTTGCCCAAATGTTTTTAATTTTTTGGTCCAATTTTTTTTAAAAATAACCTAAACGTAAATACGTAATCACCATTCAACATACACAACACAACACTTACGGCGTCACGACGATTCCACCCTTCTTCCAAGCTTCCAACATCGTTGATCAGTGCCCAGCCGTTCTTCTTCCAGACTTTCAGTCGTTCTTCTTCCAGTGCGGCAATGCCCAATCGTTCTTCAAGCCGCGCCGACGTCGGACACCAGTATTTTTAGACTTCCAGTGTCTATTCTTTCCTTTCCCTTCCTTCATTTTCGGCTTTTCCTAAATATAATCCCTTCATTCATTTTGAGCTTCTAGTGTCGCGCTTAAAGGTCTAAAGGTCATCACTCAGCATGTCAATTTTTTGCCCAATTTTTTTCAAGGTCATCAGGTGAATCAGTCGTGAGTCGACGGTCGTCTGCTGTTTGCTAGCTGCTGGTATTATCTATTTGTCTAGTGTGGCCGCTGGTATTGTCTGCTGGTAAATGGTAGCCTCTAGCCTGGTATCATTTTTGTGAGTCTGTGACTGTAAGATTCTAATTGGATTGGTATTTGGTGATTTTGGTCTTTGGTTGCATGATTGCATCTGTAAAATAATTTGCTTATTTTGCAATGTGCTTAATCCGATTGGATTGGTTGCAGCCTGCATATGTTGTTTATCTGATTGGATTGGTTGCATATGTTGTTTATCTTATTGTTGTCAATAATTGTGAATTTGATTGTTGTGAATAAGGTGTGATTCCACGTGGTTTAACCTTTTATTGATTAAAAATGGTAAATTTCGTAGCTTAAGAAAGAGTGATGGTGTCGTGGTTAATGTGAACTTTTGATTTCGGGTTTGTGAGATAGTGAGATGCGATGGTAGAATATGGTATGATTCTATAATTGTCATCGATTTTCTACTTCTCAAGTAAACAATAGTTTGCCCTAACTTGATAATGAATATATTGAAAATATTTGAAACTTGATCGTCTTATATAATTATGGCCTGGTCGGCTAATATGAATGTTCATTGTGAGATGATTAAGATATTTTGTAATTGTCTTTTATGCTAATCATTGTGTATTAGACATAGACTCATACACAATGCCTCCTAAATATGAGACTGGAGCTATGAAGAGAAAAAGAAAACGAAATGAACTTCTGTTGACTCAAAGTCAAGCAGGCGATATGGACAAATACTTTAAAAGTAATAATGTGAATGAGTTGAATGAGGATGAGGTAGTGATTCTACCTGCCCGTGTTAATGAAGTAGATGATAAGGATGAAGAAGTGATGAAAGCTTCTTGTGTGAATGAAGTAGATGATAAGGAAGAAGAAATGATGAGACTTGTCTCCGTGAATGAAGTTGATGATAATGTAGAAGAGTGTAGTATTTCTTTGAATTTAGATGATCCTGGGAATTGGAAAAATGTTGATCAAAGAACGGGGAATTATTTAGTTGAAATGGGTTTAAAAAGAGTTGATGACATCGTATTTCCCAAAGATTGTGCACATAGACATTTCGATTCTGTACAATACAAGCAATTACTACCAAATGGGCAAACAATTGATAAAAGATGGCTAATGTATTCAATATCTATAGACATGATCTTCTGCTTTTATTGTAGGTTGTTTAAAACGCCAAAAAATGTAACCAAAGTTGGCGAACTGGGTAATGATGGATTCAAAGATTGGCATAATTTACATGGGTCTATTAAAAGTCATGAAAGGAATGAGGAGCATTTACGTTGCATGACTAATTGGATTGAATTGGAAAATAGGATTCAAACAAAAAAATACAATTGACAAAATCGTTCAATTAGTGATAGATGCAGAAAGAGAACATTGGAGACGTGTATTAACGAGGATAATCGCTATTGTGAAAAGACTCGCCAAAAATACCTTGCCATTTCGAGGAGATGATGAGAGGCTTTATGTTGAGAACAATGACCTATTTTTACAAATAGTGGAAATTGTTAGTGAGTTTGATCCAATAATGCAAGAGCACATTCGGTGGGCTAAAGCCAAAGAGATTCAATATACATATATTGGCAAAGCAATTCAAAATGAGTTGATACAGTTGTTGGCAAATGAGGTGAGAAGTTCAATTGTGAAGAAAGTTCAACATGCAAAATATTTCGTAGTTATACTTGATTGTACTCCAGATGCTAGTAACGAAGAGCAAATGTCTTTAGTGATACGATGTGTTGACGATTTGACAAACTTACCCACAGTCGAAGAATATTGGCTTCAATTTATGAAGGTAGATGACACAACATGACTTGGACTTGCAACCAAGTTTCAACAGGTTTTGACCAGACTTGATCTTGATATTGATGATATTAGAGGATAATAGTATGACAACGGACCTAACATGAGCGGAAAGCACAAAGGTGTGCAAAGAAGAGTCCTTGAGATGAATCCTCGAGCTTTCTATACTACATGTGGCGCTCATAGTCTGAATCTAACATTGTGCGATGTGGTGAATTGTTGTTCTAAAGCTGTATCCTTCTTTGGAGTGATACATCGCATCTACACATTGTTCTCCTCTTCTACCAAATGTTGAAAATTTTTCAAATATAATGTACAAGGTTTGACAGTTAAGCAATTGTCACAAACACGTTGGGAAAGTCATGTTAAGAGTGTGAAGTCTATAATAGAGCAAATTGCACAAATAAGAGATGTGTTACTTGATTTGTCAGAAAGTAACGAAAATCCAAAAGTAAATAGCGAAGACGAGTCATTAGCAATATATGAACTTCAGAATTTTGAGTTCTTGCTTGGCATGACTATTTGGTACATGTTGTTGCAGGCAGTCAATATTGTGAGTAAATTTCTTCAAACTGAAAATATGGATATTGATAATGCTATCAACCTCTTGCAATGACTTATATCATTTCTTGAAAAATATAGAGAAATTGGATTTACTACTGCCATGGATGAAACGACAAAAAAGGCAAAAGAAATGAGAATTGAAGCTGTATTTTGAGAGAAACGTATAATTCGAAGAAAAAAATAATTTGATGAAAGCGGAAGTAATGAAGTAAAGCAATCGAATGAAGAATCTTTTAGAGTTGAATACTTTATTTTTATAATTGATCAAGCTCTATCTTATATGAGAAATCGATTTGAACAATTCAAACAATATGATGACACATTTGGATTTTTGTTCAATTTGAAGAGGTTAAGGGGTGAAACTCATTCAATTTTGATGAACTTTTGTATGAATCTTGAGAAACAATTGGAACATAATAGGCGTTCAGATATTAGTGGAGATGATTTATTTTGGAGATACAAGTCTTGCGGTGCTATTTAACGAGTGAAGTAATAAGAGCAATTGAAGTGCTAAAATATTTGAAGACATTGAGTGTTTGTTTCCCAAATACTTATATTGCTTATAAAATCTTGTTAACCATACCGTTTACAGTTGCATCTGCAGAAAGGAGTTTATCCAAATTTAAGTTAATCAAGACTTACTTCCGATCAATTATGTCACAAGAAAGATTGAATGGATTGACTATATTAACAATAGAGAAAGATATGGTTGAACGGTTATATTATTCAGATTTGATTAATATTTTTGCCGCTAAAACAACGAGACGAATAGTATTTAACTGATTATTTGAATTAAATTTTTTGTTCTTTATATTTGTTTATTGTTATATTGTTAAGTTAGCGATATGTTGCATAATACCCAGTTAGATTTTGCATTTACGTTGATTTGGGGGGGTCTAATTTTGGGAGTTCGCCTCGAACCCCGAAAATCATAGGATCGACCCTAACACACACATGCAAACTTGAGCGAAATCGTTAAAATTTTCACTTATGGTTTCCACGTAATTTGCTTGCTTGTCCAATGGGATATTTTGACCTTTTGTGCTTTGTACTGACAATCCATCTCAAGGTGAATGTAAGTAAACTAATAAATAAAAAAATAGTATTCAAATGGTGTTTGGTGTAGATTAAAATCAGATTTTAAGTGGATTTTGATAGAAGTTTTTGAAATTTGTGGTTGAAAATATGTGAGACCCATGAAAGATGTGATTGATATTGATTATTTAACTTTAACTTAAAATCAGATTAAAATCAGGTCCAAACAAATTAATAAGAAAGGTTCTAGTTATTTGAGGAGAGGATTGGACTGGATGAAGAAAGAGGGATAATGTGTTAGGGAAAAGAAAATGGACCTCATCAGATATCTTCCCTCTGTCATGGCTCGTGATCCAGAATGCATTGTTATTATTATTATTATTATTATTTTATTTATAAAAACGACAGAGGCAACTGTCATCCACTCATTCGTGGAAATCCAGTAAAAGTAAATTCGAGTCACATATGCCATCTCAAAGTAATAATTGAGATTTGACGAATAATTGTTGATTTAAAGGTGTCATAACGTAAGGCTTCCCTTGATTTTCATTATTTTAAAACATTGTTTGTTATAATAAAATTTTCTACCACACATTCACCTAATAAAATATTCTACACACAAACCAATAAAATTACTTTAAATTTCAACCATACATTCTTCAAAAAATACTATTCATTACTCAATTTCTTCTACAATAATGAGAGACAATCATACACTAAAAGGGATTTGCGAGTTGGGGTAAGTCCCAAGTAGTCCTATAAATTTCTAAATCCACAAGCCACTGTCGGCTAGCCACACTGCTAGAGGGCGGGTCTTCATATGCTTGTTTGTACATATAGTAATGAGCTCTACCCATTTTTCACTTAAAAAAAAAGGTTTTGTAATATTAATTTTTTTAAGAATAAATTTAAAAAACATGGAGCGTTCTAAAATAACAGATAAAGATTGTGCATTCAAAGTATTTTGGTTCAACAATATAAAAGCACAAAATGAACATTACTTATAAGTGAAGTTTTTCTTGGGCTTAACTCTATAGTTAGTGGCCAAGATGGCTAGTTTCAAGACCAACGGGCTAGAGAATTTCATCATTAGGTCATCTCCAATGCTGCACCAAAATTTGCTGGAGAATACATTATTATTTATTTATTTATTTTAAAAATACATAAATTACTAAATAAATAATTACGTTAAATTAAGGAAAATATAACATTCATTAATAAATATATTATTAAAACATAGTACAATTAGTAGAATCACTTCAAAAATAAAAATATTAAATCATGCCAATAAAAAATAGTGCACTTATTCCAAATTTGAATATTATGATATTTGAAGTCGAAATATCATTGCAATTTCATTTCTGGAATTTGTATGTTCTTCCCACAAATGATCGATTAATGCATTTTGAAGTGCAATGTGAACCTCTTTATCCTTGATTTGTCTATGACGAGTATGAAATTCTTGAAAACGATGATTTTCGTCTTCAACCAACTCAACTTTCGGACTTGGCGCTTCCGTTCATTCTCGAATTGGTGCATCAACATTACGTTCGTCCTCGATAATCATGTTATGCATGATTATATATGTAGTCATGATATCACGTAATACATTTTTTTCCCAAAACCTTGCCATTCCTTTCATTATTGCAAACCTTGATTGTAGAACGCCAAATGCACGTTCAACATCTTTTCTACACGCTTCTTGTTTTATTGCAAATATTTTTTTTGGGACCACGTGGCTCATGATTTGTTTGCACAATGGTAGACCATTTTGGGTATATACTATCAGTTAGATAATAACCCATGTTATATTGTTTTCCTTGAATGACGTATTCAGCCTGCGGAGCAATACCTTGAGCCAGGTTTGCGAAAATATGAGATCTCCCCAAATCGTTGATATCATTG